>SMGU01003142.1:0-21132 GCA_004348175.1 Puccinia novopanici | reverse complement strand
TGGTATTCCTTGGTAAGAAGATTCTTAAATTGAACCACTTGCCCACAGACCAGTTTACTAAACTAATTTTTTTGCTTGTAGAGATGAGTGTGTTAATGTTGTTGAGAACCACCACACTTCACCTCCCTGTGGAAAACACACAAAACAACTGCAATAAACTCTGAAGAGCAAGCAGATAATTGTTTTGACATCTGCTTCTCTGGATGGCCTTGTGGCTTTCAAAGCTTAAGAGGGTTCAATGAATCAAATTTATGTCAAATAATTTCTTGAGGATGTTTTGGTGAGTCTCCTTGGTCATTTTCAACATTTTCTGCCTTTGGTGCTCTTGGCCAATTTGAGAAATCTATAGAAGGCTCATTGTTTCATTGTGTGAGCCTGAAATGCAAAAAATTCACCCAACTGCCTTCAGTTGACATGCAGCATGCTCCAGCCAAGCCTCCATCCAAACTCCACCTGTTTGCAATGTAAATTTTTTGATAAATTCACTGTGCAGTGTGCACAGTTACTGTGCATTGAAGCTTGGTTGAATCACTCTTTGAGAAATGTTGGAGTAACACTACAAGCTTCCTTGGACTTTCTGCATGTCAAATGCAGGAAGTTGAGCCTTTTTTTCTTTTTTTTAAGGGCTGTGCCTCTAGAGTGGCAACAGGAAACAAGATTGGTTTTTGAAACTTAAATTTATTTGTTAAAAAATAAATCAATAGATTTTAAAAAGGCTAAAATTTATGTTTTTTTATCATAAGCTCAGGCAATCAAACTTTTGGCTTTCTAATATGCAGAGACAAGCCAAAATAGCAAATCCAACATAACAGATACAAATAAAATAACAAATAAATTGAAAATAATAACAATACTTAACAAAGACCTAAATTTTGTTCAACAAATCAGTGAATATTATTTCAAAAATGAATTCTACATTTAAAATAACCTAGGTTCACTCCCTAAAAGTATAACCATAGGAGTAACCCTTCACCTCTTTTTGTTACAATAAGAACTAACTACTTTAACAAATTAATCAGACATACATGAATGTCAAACAATGAAAGAAAATTACACATAAAGTTAAAATCCTTCTAGAAACAGAATGAGAAAGCATAGAAAAATGGGTAAACAGCCTTGGAAACCTGTGGCACATTCTATAGAATCACCACAGGTCTCTGTAACACCAAATGTGCCACAGTAAATCATAAATATAAATATTAAACTAGCCTATTAACTGCTAGAGCCACTTGGAAGAGCCAAAAATTTTCAATAATATCCAAATAGAATATTAACAAGCCACCCCATGCAACCAGCCACATGTGTGACAAGCCACACCGTTAACACACCACATGTCACAATAATCCACTATTAAGGTAAAATACAGACTAAATATGTATATAAGTGGTCACTAGGGGAGTCCACACACTCTGAAATACCTATCATTTCTTCCCAAAGTCCCCAGAACAGAATAAAAGGCACCCCTTTCCTCCCTTTGGCCATTCCCCAGCTCATTCCAGCCTACAGCTTATTCAGTACTTGCGACCAGTTGCCACAACCAGTTCCAAGCCTTATGAGCTTCATCAGTGAGTCCCAGCCTTCCTCTCTTCTTCAAAAAAGCTCCTCCAAACCTCCATTCCATCCTCCAGGCCCTTTTGTGTAAGGATAATCCTTGCAGGAATTATTACATATCGTAATTCCTGCTATCCTTTGTCCTTTACTATCCCTGGGAACTTAAAAAACCTGTTCTACAGGCCCCAGTTTGCAAAAATACCCCCTTTTCCCCAGTTCTTGGCTTCAGCGGGCACCTTAAACACCCCTGCTTGCAGGCCCCACTGTGTTTTCCTACTTTTGGCCATTTATTTCCATTTCTTGTTATGCTAATAATTCCCAAAACTACACAAAAATATTTAAAAAAAACCTTGAAAAATTAAAGAAATATCATTTCCATTATTTTCTTGATTTTTGTGAACCTTGTAGCTAGAGGAATATCCTTCCTGGCATCAAGGTTGCTCACACAACTCAGCAGAGGAGTGGAGTAAGCCAATGTGTCAGCCTCCTCTGGATGAAATCAAAAGAGTTCTCTGGTGAGATAAACTCTTTTGAAGACCATTCCTGATTTTTATGTTAATGGCCAAGGATCTTCAAGAAAAACCTATGTGGTTATTGAGTAGCAGGTGATTTGTTCAGAGAAAAATCCTGAGGACAGAAAGAAGAATAGAAATAATTTTACTAGGAAGACAAATTTCTATTAGGTTTTGATGACACTGGTGACTGGGAAAATTCCTAACAGTGAGGGATATTTGAATCCTGGATGATATGAGTGGTTCTGGTTGGTTCTGGCCTGAGGTTAAAATTTTTCATTGAGGTTTGTTTTCAAAGTTGACTGAGCTTCAAATTGAATCTGTCAGCTATGTGTATGAAACTAGGGGGATCCAATGGATATGCCTAGTACTAGCACTGTTCTGAAATTATCAAAAGAAGAAATTACTCTCAATCTACCTAGTGTATTTCTACTCTAGTTAAACTAATGTCCCCTTGTGGCCCAATCAAGGATGGCTTAAGGTAGGAGATACCTCTTTAAGATCAACTTTCTTGATATACAAGTGAAGGAGACAGAGGTGACAGCTGAACTGTGCTTATATCAAAATAACAACAGAGTTGTTAAAAGTAGCTGGCAAGCACTTAAGCTGATTGGCTGCTTGTCAGAGGTGGTGGTCTTGCACCAACTACTTTAAGGATCAAAGAGAAAGCTTTTAAATGGGGATTTTAATAAGACTAACTATTGTTCCAGTGGTAAAAAGGTAGGGTGATGGGGAGATGGAAACACTACTCTAAAAGTAGGAGGAGGGTATCCACTGCACTTACTATGTTATGCTGGGGTGAATCTCTGAGGTTCCATCTCAAGGCCAAAGAAGGCCACCTTTTATATTCTAGAAGTCTCCCAGGAAGCTACAGGAAGGACTTAAGGTGTATTGCATCATTCTCACATCAAATGATGCTGTAATGGTATCATATTGCACCATCATAGTTCATTTGAGTGCTTCAATTCATTCTATGTCCCCATGGCATCATGATGCATTGTTATAACCATTAACATCATGTGTCAACTAATTGAATAGCATGAATTGGAATAAGTTCTCACAGACTGTTCATGTGGAACTTTCTCAGGTTGCTCTAATCTCAATTATATTACTATTGAAATTGTACTACAATCTACTTGTATACAATTGGGATTGTATTATAATTGAAATCCAGCTAAATCTCCTCTCTCATTGTTTAAATAAGATTTGAACTGTATTCATTTCTTATTTATGTACATATTACCTTATTTTTATGTACATATTATATGTAACTAAGTTATGTACATATTTACTGCACAGTCCACAGCAATGATTAATCTTAATACTTCTTATGGTACTTTGACTTGTGACAAAGTACCAGAAGGAGTAGGAATTTTGGGGTAGGCCCAGTGGGTAACCCTAGATAAAATTACATGAGAAATCCATTTCTAAAATAATATTTAAGGATTTATCACTATTTACTGAGATACAATACTATTATTACAGATATGCAGGCTTTTGGATACTCTGGAGTATCTCTAAGGCTGACAGAATCTCTTAAAATTATTCTTTCATTGAAAGAAAAATAGCAAGGTAAGATCCCTGTGATATTGATTTATAATCTTTGGAAATAAAGCTTGAATAAAAAACAATCATTTTTCTTGAATGGTTAAAATTTTCATTCCATATGTTTTGAATTCTTTGCATCTTTCCTCAATTTCTCTCAGTTGGGGGGGGGGGGGGGGGGTTGGGTCAGCTTCCTCATGAATTCATTTGTTAAGTGATTCTTAACACCTATCAGTAGTACACCAGCTAAGCTTTCAAAGACTAGGGATTTATTGAAATCATTCAAAAAATTGATCTCTCTTTGTTCAATTCATGGAACAGATTGCTTCATTTCATTCCTCTAGATTGGTTTAAATGCATAAGTATGACTTTTGAGGATCCTGTCTGGAATGCTTACTTGACAAAAAAAACCCTAGTGGGGAAAATTCAAACCCCAAATATTTTCAAACTCTGCAACCCTTTTCAATTTCAAAATTGAAAAAAAAAAAATAGATATACATGCATTGACCCTCTGGGGAAATCCCCAGGTGAAAAACTTTATTTTGTGGTCAGAAAAGTGCTGTTTTATGATGTCTGCAACTGTGGTCTTCAGAGCCCCTTTGATCCCAAATGTGTCCTATTCTATTTCTTTTCTTTTAATATAAGCTATTTCTTAAAAAATTACTTAACTTGACCAACACTCAACATATCAGTGTTGATTCTTATCTTAATGTTTTAGTAAAGCTTCTCCATTAAAACCTCTGCTTCCCATATCAAAACAAAAAAAATTAAACAATATTATTTCATGTTTTATTCCTGAAAAGAGACAGTATAGTTCTCCAATCAACTGAAATTTATTCCTAACTAGCTGAGTTGTCTCAGATGTTGTTTCCTTCATGCCCTGTGCCCAATCTAGTGGAATGGATGGTTGTCTTTTATTCATGTCACAGCTTTTTCCAGATGATTTTTCTTTATTGATTGATATTTTCCATATGAAATCAATGATGGAGTCAGAGCATTGTGTTTCCTGATCTATATTCTGAGCACATCATATCAAAAATATTGCAAGAAAAAATAACCAGCCATGTAATCAAGCTCATTTCTTTTCTCTCCACCTGCCTCTCTCCTCAATTCAAAATACCTTCAAAAACAGCATGTAGTCACCATGATTCTTATTTCATGCAAAAGCCCTCTTTATTTTTTAGCTCAATTATCCCCAATGCTGGATGGAGTCTTAACTTTTTTTTCCAAACTTCATCTGGAAGGTATTAATTAAGAAATTTTATTTTAAAAATCATTCTTTTAATCACTATTTCTCAGGCCCTGTACCACAGACGTGTGAATCTTTGAAAACAGTTTTTGCACAATTTGAAAATTGGAAAAACTGTTTTCAAAAACAGGGCCAGGTGTGTTTTGAAAAACAGTGGTAAATCACCTGAAATTGATTTTCCCATGTGATAAGAAAATGCACCCAGCTCAGGTATACAATTCTGGCTAGAATCACACTCAAAAAAAAAAAAAAAAAACTTGCTTAACTGCCTGCAGTTGATTGAGTTTTTCTTGCAGTGTCATTTTTTAAAAGGAATAAAAAATCACTGTGGTTTTGTGTAAAATTTTACAGGTCCTCAGCCAAAAAAAAAAAAACTATATATCAATTTCTGCAAGTTGCCTGATATATTCGCACACAGGAGGGGAAATTTCACAAAAATTACCCATAAGTGTATTTTGCCTCCCATGAGGGATCACTTCATGAAAATGACCAACAATGCTCACAGGGCAAACAATCTCACATCCCTGAAACTAACCAAAAAAAAATATTCCCTTGGTGTATATGCTATCACTAAAATCACAGATCCAAAATAAAATGAATTATCAGGAATTGTTGAGTGATAAATCAAGGGGTGCTTTCAATTGTCTCAATGATCTCTCAAACTATCTCCAATTTACACTGTGGAATCTAGTGTGCATCTGGATGTCGATTCCATGTTTTGGGAATTCGGGCACTTTTCATACAATCTCATCCATCAATTTTCACCATAATTTATTATATATATACGACGAAGCTATTTTAAGAAACAAGATCAGTTCCATGATTTGAAATAACTATAAATCATCTCATCCTTTTGAAGCACCAAGTTCTGTTCCCAAGGTTATGCTGTCCGATCAGGAAGACCTCTGTGACAGGCCCCAGATGAAAGCAGGATGGAGATCAATTCAACTGGAAATGGAATTCCTGGGGCTTACCCCTAACAATGGGATTTGTATACATGACTTATTTCTTTTTAAACAAAATCAACCGTGGAAGATCGTTTTGATTTTACCCTATTGGTAGCGATTACGGTACACTTGTGTATTGAGAAAGAGAGAAAACAGCGTGCCTTGTATGACGTGCAACCCGCCCGAGATTTTCTCCCGCATTTTTCATGAAGATTATATATAAAGAAAAGAAAAAAATTCGATTGAGTATAGAGAAGTTCCTCCAGTTTATCGAGACTGCCTGCTTAGCACTGCTTAGCAGGAGAAGGATACGATCGATGGGGAAGTGTAAGAGCGCGACTTATGGCCAGCATAAGTGTAAATTGGTCCCGCTGTGGTATCACTTGAATGGAGATTTCATTCGGTCAGGCGGGATGAAGTATGCTGCGGGCTGTTCACAGAGGCGAATACATGATCAGTATGAATTTCTGAAGTAACTTTTGCGGGGAATCTACTTTCGAGCCGGAAGTGGGGAGTATACGTACCCTGTCAGGCGGCGCGGCCGCGTTACGATGATTTCCGCTTTGAGCTCTGCCAGCGTCTCGATTATTCTGCGGGTTGTTTTCTTTCGAAATGGTTTGAGCAAGAATTATCGGGCGGCAGTCGAGCACTAAGACCAGTAAACCCAATGTGCTGAAATCAATGATTTGCGCTAATTACGGACAAAACAGTGGTTGGAGTTGGGACAAACCCGACGGTCTCCTCGCATGACATCTGTGGCTAGCACCATTGGTAGCGCCAGCATTGCGGGGAATCGGCTGAGCCAGCTTGGCTTTGGGTTCCATTATGCGAGAAATCTCGTTCTGCGAAGGATCGGCGATGGTTTCTGAAAACGGAGCGTAGGTCTCAGAGAATTAGATCAACAGAAATAAAACAGGCCAAACAAATCATATTCCTACCATTCACGTCGACAATGTTCATCGCCTGCCGCTTGTCTCGGACGTCGTTAAATGTCTCCGCCAACCTCTGAAGATCACGAGTAAGCTGCTCGTGTATACCTGTGCGATTAGCCACACATTATCACGCGTCAGCTGAAAAAGTATGTAAGTAGAAAAAAAAAAAAACGAGGGATACTCGCTCTCGCTGTCTTGTTTCGGTGGGGTAGTTGTTTGTTGAGAAGAAGTCTGGCCTCTATCCCTCCCGCCCGACGGGGTCGTTTTGCCAGACTCGTCATCTTTTTGATTATTCGAGCGCGACAAGAAAAAAAAAGGAGGGGGGGGAGGGGGGCTTGATAAGCTTTCCTGGTCGACCCGCGTTGGCTTGATAAAGGATCAAGATCTGTCGACGTACCGGGTCGCACCGGCTGCTCATTACGAGCTTGTTCTTCCGAGTTCCATTGGGTCATGTTGGTCTCGTGCAGCAAGCAAACGACGAGAGGTAAAAAAATCTTGATCGTTACGATCGGTATGGATCAATGCGAACTATAGATATGTCGCGGCGAAGCAATAGAAGTTACTCGGGAAGATGAGAAACACTGGATATGATTGCGGCTGTGGGAGGTTGAAGGTAAAGCAGAGAGGATGTGGAGCGTTTTTATATCTGAAAAATGCCCTGGCTATGGCATCATCGATGGATAAGGACCAAGGTGAAGCACTCGCTATCATGATGGCCCGGTCGCCTCCTGTATGGCCAGTCATGAGAAAAGCGACCCGCTGGACAATTCCGGCTTTAATCGACTCGTGAGGCGGACAAATAGCCGCTTTGAGATAGTGCACCACTGCAACGACAAACATGATCACGTTTAGCCTGGAAGGCAGAAAAACGTGCTCGAAAGATTGTGAGGATAACTCTGGTTCTTAATCTTACGAGTGGATCCTGCTGGCAAACAGCGGGGAGATTGATGAGGAAGAAATGATACATATGATATCATTCTCCTTACCGCATGACACAACGGAAGGGGGGAAGATAGGGCTGGCAATGGTGGGGTGGCAGGGATAAGAGCCCCAGCATGACCAGACTGGTGCACTAGGGCCTAGTCACAAAAACATCGAGGGCAAATATGCCTTGCCAGTGAGAGGGCATGAGGGTCGTGTTGGCATTGGCGTGAGTGGAGCTGTGTAGATATTTACACCACTCACGCCATTGCCGCCGGTCTTTGTACGCAGACACGACGGAGCGAAGGACACAGAATGTTGAACCGGCTTTTGCGGACATGGTCCTGGTCGATAGGGACGCGTGCAAGGACACAAGGGTGCTTGACTGGAGATTGAGCGTGACTTGACTGACCATCCTATTCCTGGATCTCGAGTCCTCGACCGTTCCCGCCTCATCGTGACCACCCGGTGTCCGGCGCAGCAGCCGCAGCCGCAAGCTTGGCCTCCCGAGGGATCCCGGGTCCAAGCTCGAACCCGACTCCGATCGCAAAGGTGAACCGAAAAGTTAAAAAAAAAAGTTAATTGTACAACACAGAAGGATATATCTTCGCTATTCAGCATATAACGGTCATCATCGTAGTGTGATCACCCCATAGGATGGCTCGGGTTTCACAGTACGCCTATTTTGCAGCCCGGATATCAACCGGTTCATGTTGGTATCTGCGCAAAGCTCGCAATGGAGTAATTTGCTCAAATCACGCAGGACCCCATGTCGTTTTTTTTTTTTTTTTTTTTGTACGGATCTTTCACCCTGGTGTATAGGGGTCAAGATTTGTAGGTGGAAAATTTGCCCGCCCCCAAAGGGAGGCATCCAAAAACAGACAACAGAAAAAGCCAACCTTTCGGAAGGCAAAACTGCCGACTGGAGTCACCCCCAGCGTCTGCCACACAGGATTCTTACCTGGTAAAAACCACCCCCCGTCATCCCACCCCAGAGGGGTAAGATTCTGGGTTACCGTTTGGCCTCGCCTGTTGCTTCGGATTCAGCAAACTATTGGGTGGCACCCCGGACATCAACCGGTTCATGCTGGTATCTGCGTAAAGCTCGCAATGGAGTAAATTGCTCAAGTCGCGCAGGGCCCTATGTCGCGTCGTATTCAGCAAACTATTGGGTGGCAGCCCGGATATCAACCGGTTCATGCTGGTATCTGCTTGAAGCTTGCAATGGAGTAATTTGCTCAAGTCGCGCAGGACCCCATGTTGCTTCGGACTCAGCAAACTATTGGGTGGCACCCCGGATATCAACCGGTTCATGCTGGTATCTGCTTGAAGCTCGCAATGGAGTAAATTGCTCAAGTCACGCAGGACCCCATGTTGCTTCGGACTCAGCAGACTATTGGGTGGCAGCCCGGATATCAACCGGTTAATGTTGGTATCTGGGTAAAGCTCGCAATGGAGTAATTTGCTCAAGTCGCGCAGGACCCCATGTCGCTTCGTATCCAGCAAACTATTGGGTGGCTTTCGTTTTTGAAATAATAAAGAAAGATTGTATAAAAAACATTGCGGGGGTCACCGCTTGTAATTGTCGCGTAGCGGTGCCCGTATGTGGATATGCATTAGTAGAAAGAAGAAAGCAGAAATGAAAAATTTGTAATATTTGTGTTGGCATTTGTAAAATGATCTGAGATCATGTCTTGACGCGATGGCTTGCCAGGACCAATGTGTAATACTTGAAGCTTTGCAATATGCAGCAATCATGTATCTGCACCAAGTGTCGGGCTCCGTCAAATGTTTTCGAGCGATATAATTCTCGTCAGCCGGTCAGCGACATGGGATCGGGAGCGCCCAGATGGCTGAAGCATGTGACGATACATAGCCCAGGCCACCTCGCTGCATTGGAGATTGGCTCACGACACCTGTACAGAGGGACATCGACCCTAGGATGGGTCACCGCAACATGATTGAACCGATGTTAAGCCAAATAACCCTTTGAGGCTGAATCAATCCTGTTTGTTGCCGAGTTGAGTTGTATTCAGCGATTCCTCTGAGTCACGCGAGTTGTAGTCGGTGATATAAGACCATGGATATCTCATGTGAATGGCCACCCTGGAGTGACAGTAAAGATCAAAGGTTATGCTGGATGCTGAGTCATACGCCAGCATGCTGCGAGTCTTTCGCATAGGCTCTGTGGCTATAGAAAGTTAGAGCCGATGTCATTGATACGAGACTGCTGATTCTGGAATACAATCAACCCTGCAATCTTGCAGCTTTCCGCTCAAGCTTAGAAGAACACCTGTAGAGAATGGGAGGCGAATGCAACAGCAGGCAACCGCTCACTTGTGGAACCGGAGCAAAGCCAACCAACGGCCTTCGGAATGACTCCGTCCCCATAGTTCATGAGGTGGATCCAGCCAACCCCACACAGGCCAAGCAGCTAAAATAATAAAGCTGAGGGGGCCTAAATCGGAAGGTTTCCTTGTATATATATAGATAAATGTAGCCTTCATCAAATCTGTGGAATGAAATGGGTGTGTATAAGAGAGAAAAGCTTCATAAGCGGAGCAGGCGAGATTCTTCCTGAAGACCAAGCTGGCAACTTGGGCCTCCCTGGTTCAAGTTGGCTGGCGTAACGTGAGCTAGTGGATTGGTTAGGCAATTTGATAGCCACAATGAGAGAAGGTCTGGCCGAGCCAGCACCTAAGAAAAACTGCTGTCGACGCAGCCTCAAACGGAGCGACGATGAGTCCGAGTTGGCCATCAACAGCAACTTCAGCAGACCTCGTGTTGAGAGAAGAGAGGTTCTGACCGAGGTAACCTCGAACAGCAACAGAAGCCCACTGAGTTTGAAGAATTCGGATATAGCCGAGTTAATCCTTAGCAAGCTGAGGGGGAGAGGATGAATGATATCATCGAGCCAGCCCTCAACAGTAGGGTCCAGAAGAGTGGATCATCAGCAACCGAGTGAATCATGTTCTTTTCATTCACGTCGACTAGGTTCATGGCCTGTCGCTTGTCCCTGACATTGTTAAAGGCCTCCGCCAACCTCAAAAGATCAGGCGACAAGCATCCAACTCACAATACCAACCCTCATCTTGACGAGAACCCATCAGCTCATCTGCGCAAGCAAGATTGATCCAGATATGGAGGATACTTGCGCGTCGGTTGACTATCAAGCGCCAATATGTGCGTATGAAAGAGTGGAAGTCAAGGGCCCCCGATCAGGAAGCGACGAAGTATTATGGCGGCAGAAAGAAGGAGCAGTCAAGAAGTCAAGAATCTGGAGGGTGAAGTCAGGCAGCGGAAAATCAGAGAGGTTGGACAGGGGAAGATTGGACCTAGGGGATGGGAGTAATAAGTCCGGGAGGAAGAAAAGAAAGGAGCGAAGATGTTGGTCTGGAGGAAAGGAACTGGGAGCTGATGGGAGGAAACTCTGACCAGAGGGGCCCTTTTTATATCAAACCGAGCACGCAAAAGCAGCAGCCCCCAAGCAGCCCGGGCCATCACTGACGCAATCAAGAAGATCGCCCCATCTACATGTTAGGACACAAAGCAACGGAGAGATAGTTTGTTTGCAGTACTCTATGTGAGTCTACTCAGGCCTATTCACCTCATAACATTCCGCTAAGCCAAACAGCCCCTTTTCCATACTCCTTGTACGGCTTCAGCCTACATAGGTGCATTCTAGAAACACAGCATCGCAAGGATGATGGTTGGTCATTCTGATCTCAAAATCACTCTTGCTTGGTGACGCGGATGGTCGGGGATGCAATGAATCAATCCAATGGCTGGAATCCATGGTCGGAAGGATGCGAGCTTCCCAGCGATTGAGGTCATAAGCCCTTGGTAAATTGCCGGATGCGCCCATGAATATTCTGTCTAGTCATGCTCCGGCGTCGTGGAATAACACATAGTCTAAGGAGTAGACATCGGCCGAGCAGAAAAAGCCCTGGGGAAAGTACGTGCCTTTCAAACCCACAAACAAAGCTGACACTATCTTTCCTCTACAGACCTAAACAATACGTGTCGCTTTGGCTCTCCCCTTTTGAATGTACTACGCAGAACTTGCCCTCCAATCACCAGCCAAGAAATAAATATTCAGCGCGTTCCTGCCATGCATTGTTTGTGTTGAAGTATAGGAGATGGAACCAAGGGCTTTTTTCCTGTGGTGCTCGGCCTGGGTGGTTTTATCATCTCGCTATGGAAATCCAAGTAAGCAATTCCGTGTAGAACGTAAGGCTTGCCAAATCGCAGGCCATAGATAGTGCCTTCCTTAGGATGGAAGGTTTGTAAATTTTACATATCAGCTCATCCCACACAGCTGAAACAACATCAAGTTGAGTACCAACGCGGTAGGATTAGAGCTGGAGAAAGGTCCCCTGAAGTAAAAACCGTTTGATCTCAGCCTCAGCACTCGACCGCAGGGCACCAGGTGCATTTTGGCTAAATAAATAACCCGGCGAACAAAAAATAGCTTGCAAGCTAAAGAAAAATGTTGTGCAAGCTGTTGAATACATCACACCTGTGACTAATGTTCAAAATCCCCAAACGACGTGAATGAAGGACATTTTTTGCAGTCCTGATGTCGCTTTTGCGCAAAACTTCCGTAAGCAAACAACTGAAATTTGATACAACCATTTCAAGGGCTAAAACTGAGTTCTTCGTGAAAACGTCAGTGAGTCCCATAAGAGTTCTGCGGTAATGTCATACTTTTACTCTGGAATAAGGGGTAGGAATAAAAAACAATGTCTAAAGTGTGAAAAAAGGCGAGGGGAGGACTTTGGGTTAACAATGCCACCACTTCCATCTCTTCATTAATCAAATGAAAAAATTCATAATCAATCAATCATTCAGTCCTGGTTTCAGATGTACCCCTATGACATCATCCATTGATAATACTTCTCCAGCAGGGTCTAAAATCTAGTCCTTGTATGTAATTTTGAGTTTTACCAATATCCAGAAAATTCAACTTGAACTTCAAATCAAAATATGGAAAAGAGGAATCTTCCTCCATCCCAGTTTTAAATATGGAATAGAGACATCTTTCACCATCCCAGTTTTCAAACCTTCACCCATAAGTCCTAACAATTGACTCGAAGATGATATTATGTGAGCACAGAAGAGATTCATCTGGCTGTATCTAAACAGTGATTCTGGTTCTGCTTTACTGAGAAACTCAGAGTCAACTTCTGCAGTTAAATGTTCAGAGTTTTAAATATAATTATCAACCCAACATTAACATGCTATTATTTGTGACTTACAACAGGATCACGGTCTACAAAACATCAACATCTATAAGGCTTGATGGTTTCAAGTGATTTATATGAATCCATTTTCACAAATTTTAAATGGAAACTTCACAACATTTCTGGTCAGTGGAATCCTCTCCCTATCTTGACTAGACAGAGCCATATATTAATAACTTAACTGGCTAGCAATAGGTAACTCTTGCTAATAAGAAAGTGGAATCCTTCTAGTGTTAGAAAAACTATACTTCCCATTTCAGGGAGTGTAGAATTCCTATAATCACTGCAGCTATCCTGTTGGCATTTAAAGGGGAGTGTTGAACATCTTTCATGGTTTCTGACATCTGTAGCTGGACAGATCAAACATATAATTAAACAATGATATTTAAAATTATTATTTTTAACCATTCTTGGTTCCATTGATTTTTTTTCTCAAGGTGGTGTCCCATATGTATTTAAAAAATGATCAAAATAGTGTTTTCATGATGGGAAATAGCTAGATGAGGGGATTTCCACACACACTTCCTGAGGTAACACACATGAGAGTGATGTTATTTGGAGGAATTTTTATTTTTGTAGGTGACTCAACTCTGTTTTGTTTATTATTTCTTTGTCCATTCCCTCAAATTACCCAATTTTATTTAAATATTGTTGAAAATTGTTCTCTCCTTGAATGTGGATTGCCTGCTTGAGTGACAAGGTAGTACGTATGTTTGACTCATGGTTGAGGTTGTTTTCAACTAAATATCAAATCATGTGCCTTAATTTTCAATGCTAAAAGCAATTACTGTGAAGACTGTGACATAATGGTGTATCTGGAATATCTAGGGGAGATGGCCTAAATATTGAGTTTTGATTGGTTTGGAGTTGTACTCAAATTTCACCAAACCCTTTTTGTGATCTCATTGGATCATCTTGAATATAATGAAAATTTTCTGTCCATAGCTCTGGTTTTATGTCTTGGGTGCTGCTTTATAAGAAAGTCAATGAGCACTTGGGAGTTATCCCTAATCATGACTCATATCTGACTCTTATCTTTTCATTAACCATTGAACCAAACATTGATTTCATTCCTTTGAACATTCAATTCTCATGCAACCTCTTGATTAGATTTTAATGGTCTACTACTGATGCATGAAATCAAATCTTGCCTTTATTTTTCACCCCCTGATTCACAAGGAAGCAACCACATCTTTTCTTAAGTGATTTACAACTTGTTCATCACACTTCCTGATTTTACTAGTAGCAAACGGTCTGTTTATTTTGCTTATGTTGACCATGCTTTTCTTGGTGCATCAGTTTATTTTGTCTTACACTTCTTAGGTCTGTGGTCTCAAGTCTGAGTCTGAGTGCCAAGTTTCATACTACACAATCAAAATATTGGCCAAGGAAATCCTGTCTCCCCAGTTGTTCCAGCTCTTCATGTTTTATTGAACCTAAAAAGCAAGTGCCATTTTATCCTTCTAGCCCCTTCCATTTAGGGCTAGAAAATGTGGCAGATTCAAGGAGAGGATTGCAGTTTTGTCCACACTTCATGTGTCTCTAGTCAAATTCATAAGACTGATTGATTGAAATAAACAAACAAACTGAGTACTGGTGTCAATTTAGAATTAATTTTCTCTTTTTTTTGCCCATACAAAATAGTGCTCATGGAAGAGCAAAAGTATTCAGGCCTCTTAACACTCTGGAGATCACTAATGCAGTCATCCACTTCTTATTGAAATTAATCACCAACGCATGTGTGCAGAGTTTGTACCTCAGCTGATCCTCAATCTCCAAGGCACTGTGGGTTAAGTGGTTCCTTTTGTACAAGACGCGTTTGCCAATAAAAGAAAAAGGATCTCGAATTCTTTCACAATTGCTCGTTCGACTTGTAGGCACTTTGACTTGCACCAGTCCAGGCACATGGACTGGGCGCGACGAATGCCCTGGGGGTACATATCTGGCTTCACTTTGGTTGGCTGAAATATGTTGATTCTGAATTCTTGCACACGGTTTACCCGCTGGCTCGTTCATAAACTCACAGAAAATATGTTACTTCGGGGGAAGTGGATGAGTTGAGTGGACGTCCAGCCCAGCTGTGGAGCGGAGCACCATCAGTCAAGAAGCTCATGATGAGAATCTTTTTTGTTTTTCGGACGAGTCATGAGTAGCCCGGCAAGGCTTCTTCTCCTGGCTGTTTATCCATCAGCGTGGACCCGGCTGGCATAGTGCTAAGGCAATCGTGAAGAGTGCTCCTTCCATCCCGCCCACTGGACACGATGCGCATCGATATCTCGGGAGGTAATGGACGATTGGGAAACGGACCATCCTTTGTGAAGAAGTCACGCAAAAAAAAAAAGCCAGCAAAGTGTCACCCAAGCAAGCAGGCCTTCCGGTAAGGTACCGAAGTGGGCTGGTGGTTGGTCCAGTCCGTATAGGGATCCTGGGAATGCCTGCCCTGATGCAATCCTTGGCACTCTGATCTTACCACCCATTCTGGTCCATCTCGTGTCAGGTCTGATCAGCCATCTCCGGAAGGGTAATGGTATTTATGCTCGGCTTCTTGCCACTAGAAGACTCCCATCAAAAACTTAACCTCCCTTACTCCCGAATATAACCTTGTCCTATTCCCTAATACATAATCAAAAATCCCCTGTTGCAACAACAACTTCCCCACATCATCATCAATTCTTCCACAAAATCTTCTTGTCAACTGTTTCTTATTTCCTTTGATCACGGCATTCATTGAGAGATGAATCAACCCTATATCTCTGCAACCCCCCGTTCGATGTGATCAAATTTGAGGATCTGTCGATAGAGAGTACCTGGGTCAAGCTGGGGGAAGGCTCCTTTGGGAGCGTCTATCGAGCTCAATATCTGGGCTTCCAATCGCCATCAAGGAAATCATTCCACGCACGGACTACGATGGTAGGTCGCGCCCTCCTCACTATGCAGGACGTGCTTGTGAATTTTTATCTGACCTTTCTCCATCCTTTTCCAGTCGAGAAGTACTTTGCCAGAGAATGCAAGATATCAAAAGACGCGCGACATCCAATATTGTGCAGTACATCGGACTCTGCCTGGCCCCACCCTCCATCGATACACTCTGCCAGCGACCAATCTCAAAAACAAACGAGACAAATCTTTAGTCGCGATAAGAAATCGCGTGTTAGTATGCGAAAGATGCACGAGTGCTAATCATCAGCGAATATGTATGTGCCGATTTGTACTCAAGATATTTATGTGTAACATTTATTAACGGGTTTCTCTATCAACAGGTGCCGAAGGAAACCTGCGCAACTACTTAAATTCCCGCTTGAACTCAACGAACCACAGCCCGTTACCTGGAGGTTAAGAGTGTCTTTTGCGATTGACATTGCGCGCGCGGTGGCCTACCTGCACGAAAGGAAGTGCTTACATCGAGACCTGAAACTTGACAATTGCTTGTTGACTGAGAATTTCCGTGTCAAGCTGTGTGATTTTGGACTGGCAAGGTTCGAAGCGAGGACTCCAGAAGAAGTCAGACAGCTAAGCTTCTGTGGAACGGATGGTGTAAGTCACATCTCCTTCCTTCAGTTGGATGTGAAGGTTAATGTTAGGTTCTCCACTCTGTAGTATATGTCTCCCGAGATACTCCGAGGTCTTCCCTTTGACCTCTCGACGGACGTTTACAGCCTAGGGATCATCTTTTGCGAGCTGATTTCAATGAAGAGGGCAGGGGCTTGCACCAGCGACAGTAGCATCTGCAATGAATCTGCATTCCTCCAACGAGCTCCGCCCAGATACTCCATCAAATCCGCAGATGTCAATTTTCTCTTAGACGCCCAACATGCCGGCTGTCCCAAAGCTTCATTGAGCTCAGTCTTCATTGCACCCAAGTCGATTCTCGCTTGCGCCCCACGCTGAAGGAAATTTTAGTGGCGCTCGATTCTATCGAGCAGGCTATCATTCAGGAAGAACATGTCAAATTACTCGGGGTAGATGATGCACCGGGCTCACGACAAGGTACTATTCCTCCGTGGGTAGCATGAAGTTTGCCAAGTCCAACATCAAGCTCGTGAACAAAGATACCTTCAAGCGGATACCGAGCTTCCATGGGCAGATTGTCATACCAAAAGCCGCTGCGGCCTCCTCGCCCGCATCCAATCCTGATCTTGAACTCAAGATGGAATCTCTGCAGGACAACGAGTCGCTCGATTCGAAATCGCTGATTGATTTCGGAATCGATTCTTTCCCACTCGATCCTCGCCTGCAGCATCTGATCAACTTGAAGAAGACTACGACCTTCTCATCAGATTTTTTTGCCTCCACACTCAAGATGTCCGGCCCCGTGAGTCCCAGAAAGGGATTTCCCTCGGCCTTTATCAGACAGGGTGAACCCCTGGAAAACCTAGTGACGGTGGAAGAGACATCGGTCAGCTTACCATCAACGCCCTCCGGGCATCATCCGTGCCGGACCTTATTCCTTCTCAACTTGGTACCATCCCCACCTACCTCAGCGAAAACAACACGGTCTCGTCCACGAGCGATTCCTTTAAGGAAGCGATGCAGGAGCTAGAAAAGGCCTACCGCGGAGGGCAAGATCTTCCTGGAGACGTTGATGATTCTTCGCCGTCGAACAGCTTCCAGGCAAGCACGTTAACGGTGGTCCCCGCCACCCTCAAATTCCACCCACAGTTAGATCCGGCGGAGAAATCGGCGATCCTGATACCCCATCGGTTCACCATTGTCAAGTCCCATTGGCTGGCTAAACTGCTCAACTTGAACCACAAAGATCCCTCCGTGAAAGAGCCCAAGATCGAAAAGTCGTGCGCAGCTTGTCACAAGCCAATTGGCTCTCGCAAGGCGTTTTTGCGCTGTGATGATTGTGGAGAGACTGTGAGCTTGACTGACCATTTTTCATGGGTCTGGGAACCGAGCAACTGAACTTTTTTTTTGTTGTTGTTATGTGAAGTGTCACAAAAAATGCAGCGACAGTGCAGAGCTTTCGCAATGCAGACGGCATAGTTTGCCTTGATATCCCTCCATCAACCAATACCCGATTCGGCCATTCACTCTTCCTCGCGGCGAGACTTTTTGTGTTTCTTCCATGCTCAAATCAGACCTGACTCTAGCCACACCGCTATTGATTTTTCTGCTCTACCTAACCAGGAGAACATACTTTCTTCTTTTAATTTATGTTTTTTTCTTCCCTCTCCAATTCTTTGTCATACTCGCGCCTGCTTCATCCGAAAAAAAAAAAACAATTATCCAATGATGATGAAGATTGTCTTGTTGCCCTAGGCACGCCCGGAAGTGAGCCCAAATCAGATTCCAGGAATTACAAAATCAGTGAAGGGGAAGGGGGTCAGTTTCTTCCCGTAATGAATTGGAGACTTATTCTAGAACTTGACTGTCAGTTGATTATCAAAAGCAGATATGGCTTAAAGCCTCAATGCTGCCAAATCGCTGTCCTGCTAAATAAAATCTCCACATATTTCATAATCTCCTATTCCTTACCTTTTTTTCCCCTCTCTTAATTCTACGATCTCAAGTAATATCAGGTGTGTTGACTGTTGAAGTTTTACCAAAGAAACTAAAATTCACATAAACAAAAGGAGTTTTGCGTTGGCACCTGAGCAGCACCAAGTTCAATGATATAGTTTTTTCGTTGATCCAAATTTCCTGTCTCTTTGATTGCTATATTCCTCCACATGAATATTGCTATATTTCCTCCACATAAATATTTATTGTAAATGAGTTGAGTTGTTTCGACCTGGTTAAGACTTGTGGGATCGGGCCCGCATTGGACGGCTTGCTGCGCCGATGGCCGGTGGACGGGCTCTGCGCACTGAGCCCAGGCCCGATGATCGAGGCCCCTCTCTTGGACTGACCTTTCTCAAAAAAAAAAAAAAATGAAATGAAAATGAAAATGAAAAACGAACAACAGCCAGACGAAACAGAAGAACTGTCGCCCATCCTCACCACCTTCGACACTTCGGCTTCGTCGCCTCCTCCATCTCTAGGACATGGAGCACATCCAGCAGCAGCAGGACCCGCGGCGACTCACCAGCACCAGCACCAGACATACTCATCAGGGGGCGGGAAAGCGGCGCAGACGACTCACTGGAAGTCAGACACGCGGAACTTCCGGATTCAGGTGGGATCCGGTGTTAATCATCTCGCAGATCCTGGCGATCCAGGCGTTGCACTACGTGATACTGTGTCTGATCACGCCGCCGATGTTGACGATGTTTGCGAAGCCGGGGCCGTTGGAGTACGAGGGCGGGGCGCGGAACGTGGCGATGATCATGGACTGGCGCGCCATGGCCGGCTCCTCCACCCTCCATCCCGTCATCCCCGCCATCCCCGGCGCCAGTCGTCTCGACGGCTGGGCCGGCTTCGGACGCCTCCCGAATCCCCTCGCACGTAACCCTTTGCGCATCGGAAATCGCCGCCCTACCATCACCCTCAACTCCGGTCGTTCCGCCAATAACTCCCTCCCCGACTCCTCCGGCTTACTCCACAGACTCTCCCTCGGCCTCGGCCCCGATTGGGCTTCCCAAAACTTAAACTACTCCGCCCGTAACTCCCAACTCCTCTCGGACGACAATCGCTCCTGGGTCATCTCCATCGCCTGGCTCATCTCCTCCTTAATTGGGTCAGTCCTCCTCCGCCTCTACCATCCTCTCAAAGACCAAAGCCCCGTGGTCCTGATATATATATATATTACTTTGGCGGAAAAAAAAGGGTTTTCGTATTGTACGAGATAGTACGACGGCCGAAACAGATCATGGATCACTCGCTGACCATCTGTCTGAACCACCTGATTCTCACGACATATTACTCGGCCCATCTGCCCTCCTCATTATGGTTCTACTTCGTCCTCCTCGCCTCTGCCGTCATGCAGATCCTGCTCACGGAGCCTCTCTGCGTACAACGCGAGTTCAGGGACGGCCTTGGCGTTGGCTGGAAGGTCGACAATCGGCCCCATGACTGTTGATCTTTTCGTCTCTCTCTCTTTCTCTGCCCGCTTCACCGTCCTCCTCTGTCGTGTAACCCGCGCCACAACCATGCCTCATATTTATTCCCTCGCATACACTTCACTTTCCATATCTCTCAATTTCTTTCTCCCTTCTTCTCTGTTTGTGTTGTATTTCTCATGCCTAGCTAGACATACTCATACTTCTCATGCCATATATATAGAATTAGATGTCCGTTGGGCAGTGATAGCGTGAATGAAGCGATCAAAGAAGTGGAAGCTTATAAGTGCGTGCATCTTATCTGACATCGATCCACGCTATCCCCACCCGTTGCATCTTTCTCATGTGCTATTATCGTATTCATCTTTTTCTCGATCCTCTTCCTAACCTTCTCTAGGAGATTTAGACATCCTAATATCATCAGGTGCCTAGATTCCTGCGTTGTACAAGACAAAGATGGAGATGGAAAAGTAGTTTAGTCAGTTCAACTTTTCCATTCTGCTTGACTCTGACAACCAAGCTCATTGAAAGATGTTTGTCAAACCATTAATATCATTCTCGAAAAACCCAAAGTTTATTCCTACCCTATTATTCCAAAGGGAATTTACAAGATCTAGTGAATTTACACACCGATCTGGCACCCTTGCCAGAAAAAGATATATTGAAATATTTCCTTGGCACAGCGCAAGCGGTATCAGCGATGCATGGTCACATTCCCAAGAAAACGATTGTCTCAGATTCGTACCCACCAAATGGGCTTGATCCGGACTCTCCTGGTGGAATCACGCCTCCGATACCCGATCGAAAGGGTAAAAGACGGCAGAATATAGAAGAAGAGCGATTGGAGGAGGAGGAAGAGGAGGAGGGAGAATGAAGTTGTTTATATTTGTCGAGACGATGGTCGGTAGAGCCGAGCGGATCCAACGAGTTATGCAGGCCCAACAAGGTCTTGCTGATGGCGCCGGTGGCCCCGACCATAGGATGAAGAATGGCGATGGGGATAGCTTTGACGACAGCTTGTCCAGATCCCTAAGAGGAAAAAAAAAGAGACCAAGCGGTCAAAATCCTACGAACATGGTGGGGGGTAAGGAAGAGGGTTGAGAGCACATACTTCATTGAAGACTTCTAATGGGGCGGCTAGGATGGTCTGAGCGGTTGAGCGAAAGTTGTCACGTAATACATGAAAAGCCGACTAGGCGCCGAACTTGAAGCTTTCAGGTTGGAGGGCGTATCGGCTGACAAGTTCGTGCTGATGATGATGGGAGGGGGAGGCCGGTGGGATGGTGAT
>SMGU01003138.1:0-18692 GCA_004348175.1 Puccinia novopanici | reverse complement strand
CAAAAAAAAAAAAAAAACATTTAAACGACGTCTGTTGTATTCTAGCTTGTCTTCCGCCGCTCAGCCGCGTCCTCAGCCTCAATCACCCAAGGGAGGCATGGTGAACTCCCGTGAGCCGCCAAAGTCACTGGTCATTCCTACTAAAAAAAACACTCTCAGATCATCTCCGCGGGAAAAAAAAAATTAAGCATGCTCACCTGGTTTCCAACAAGTGAGCATGCCCAAAGATCCGGAAGAACCGGCCCATGAGCTGGACCTTCTTCTGGTGGCCCTTATCCTCTTGTTCGACGGGGGAGGAGAGAAGATGGCCTCACGGAGCATCTCCAAGATCACAGATTCCGGGCGGTAATGCACCGTGGCGAAGGCGTATAGCGTCTCTTCCCTTTGGTGTTGGCCATGAGAGCTGACGTCCTGGAGTTGATTCTTCACCTATTTTCTTCTTAGTTGAAGCTTCATGTCGACCAAGATCTCTTAACTTCTCAAGAATTGCTTTCGGATGACTCAAAGCTTTGAGGTCTACAAAGAGCGCTTGCATCAAGCCTGGGCGTTTCTTAGTAATACGTCCGACTATACCGCAACCTACGAGTACGTCGGGGGTGGGCTCACCGGATCGTTTTGAATAGTTTCTTTGCTAGCATTCACGTCAGGCAGAGGTGATAGCGGCGGTGATTCGACACAATCTGGTGAGGGAAGCCTATTAGCATCTGGACTGCCTTCAGGCTGAATTGGCTGAGCGATTTCCGTATCAGTTGCAATCGACTTGGAATCTTTGGCGACTAACTGCTGTGACACTGGTGGGATAGCTTTGTTGGAGCCATTCAGGCTTGAGAATCGATCAATGCCACATCATCCGCATCGGCGATCCCGACTGCCTCCTGCAGTATTCTCATGAGCTGATTGCTGTACTCGAACAGTGGAGCTTTCGTGAAAAACTGCAATACCTTGGGTCCAAGAGGAGTAGGAGCTGAGATCATCCATTCTGGCTCGTGGTCTCATTAGTGGTAGGCAGGAGGCACCCTGAACCGCCTTATCAAAAAGGCCTTTCGTGCGGCACTCGAATGTTTGAATGTGATGAGCAGGCACCTGTGGCCTTGGAAGAACAATATTTCTACATCAGAGCTGAAATTGGAGGGAAAAAGAAAAAGAGTCAGCAACACAGTAGCTCAGGGAGGTTCTCGGGAAGGTACCACAACTTGGTACCACAACCTAAGATGCCAGGAGAACTAACATGGATCCGAGAGGCTCTAAATCCCTGTGTGCCATCCTGATTGCGTGGTCACGGGTTAGGGAATGGTGTTGGCTAGGGCTATAATTTGGCAGGAGTGAGAGCATGATCTGTGTGATATTGTGGATCAATGGGAGTTACTTTGAGAAGATGGTTCAACGGATGCCATTGGATCCATTTGTTTGGCTGGTGGAGGAGGGCTCTTCCCTTGTGTTTGGTCGTGAGAGGTAATTAATGGTGGTGATTTCAGTCTCTTGACTTTGTCGCTTGGTGGAGATTCATCTTGTGTATGGTCATTATCAGGTGGAGCAGAGGTTTGAGGAAAGGCGACTGAGCGCTGGATGCCGATGTGGAAGACTGCGGTGATTGCATGAAGGGCAGATTGGTGGAATTTGGACCAGGTGTCCTTGTTCAATGGAAGTTGGCCAGCGATCAAAGCGGCTACCACAACCCCTTTGGAATGACCAGTGACACCACCCAAAAGCTGAGAGGAAAGCTGGTTGGGTGATAATCCTTGGGCACCGCCGAGGGTGATGTAGTGTGCATTGCGTGGTGCTGGATGACAACTGACACCTGGGACAGTGAATATTGATAGCCCTTGGAAAGCTGAACCTGAATGGCAGAGAACGTAACGGACCCTGGACAAATCTGATGGTTCGAAAAAGACTTCCAGGAAATGATGTGCTGCTGCTCTGATTGAGGAGATCCATGCGCCAATAGTGGACCTGAATGTAATCAAGAAGGGACTTGGCCGGCTGCTTCATCCTTGAATCTGCCACTGATTTAGTTGCACAGGTGTAGTGAGAGCATCCTGACTTCCCGTGGCCTGTTCTTCCTCGTCGGGTTCCAAATTGTGCTTCTTGACAGACCATTCACTGATAGCACGCGACATCGGCCGTTTTGACGCTGAACCGCCGTAAACAGATTTGGCCAGGGCAAGTTTGTCATCTCTAACATGTTTGAAGTACGCTTTCTCGGCTGCCGCCTTTTGAATTGGTCGAATTCAACTCGGCAAGCTTTGAAATGAACTCTTGGGTTACCATTCCATTTTCATCCGTAAAGCCTTCAATGGCCTGGTTCAGGGGGGAATCAGCCCCATGCTCTTCCATGATTGAATTGATGGTGTCAAAGGAGTTTCGGTTTGTATTTGCACTTCCGCCAGCAAACGGCCTGACTGGTGGCAGTAATTCATCGTCGTTGAACTCGGGGACTGTGGCAGTGACAGATGTTGCAGCACTGGGGATGAATGGATCTTTGACGGCTTGCTTGCCATAAGTGATTGTAAGTTTTCTGGTAAGCTTCCGGTTGAGTTGACGATTTGCTTTATGAAGGAAACTGCCGTATTGATCATCTTCCTCCTGCGATTCCAGCATGTTGGGATGGATTGAGGGCACAACTGAAATTGGCCTGGGAACCATAGAGGCCGTAGATAGCTGGGAGTTTGGCGCTCCCCTCCTGGTCACTAGCGGAGAGGTGTCTTTTGCTTCGTCATCACAATCGTCACTGGTCCTGGGAGAAGGTGCTTCAGAGGTTGAAGCACTGATGTCCATGCCTGACTGGGAAGAACCATTGCGGCCAAGTGGGGAGGTACGAGGCTTCAAATGCACAGAATTTTGTGGTGTATTGGCGATAATGCCTTGCGAGTCCTGGTGTCTCAGTGAATCAATAGAGCCACGGGAAGAAAATGGATCGAACTGATCCGGATTCACTTCAATTTTCATATCCAAGTCCAATCGCACAGGAGTATCTGGTCCAGCCGCAAGGGTCCTGGCATACTTTCGTGATGCCTTGATGGAGCGCCGATGCATGTTTTCCATCCTGCTACGCCATTCGAGAACTGGAAACCGCTGGAGGGCAGAGCGAGCACGAAGGACTGCTCTCTCTTTAGTTGACTTGAGGGCCGCCTTGATGGTCTTCGCAAACTGCGAGTGCATGTGAGCGGTACTGTGACTTTCAACAGGAAACCACCATCCTGGCATCAAACCTAATCCTCCCAGATGGCTTCCAACACCTAAACCACCCTTTCTTCCAAACTCTACAGCTACCAACCCAAACGGTTCATCACGACTGGGAATCAGGGCGAAATCTCCTCCAGAAAATATGAAGGGTGGGAGAGCAGTAAACTCCGGCTTGGAAAATACTCGGCCAGGGTACAGCTCCATCAACCGAGCTAACTTGGCGGCAGCAAACCGTCCGTAGAGATCGACGACAGGCCCGACTGCAACTAGCTGAACATCGGAGCGCTTTTCGAGGATGGTGGTGAACACATCTGCAATAAGATCCACACCCTTCTGGAGGGATCATGGGCCAACGAAGACAAAGAGTTCTGCTTTGGGGTCTTGGTGTAAGCCGGCCCATTCTTGGGTTTTCCGCTTGTCTTCGGGACGCTGAGCTTCAGCTGCTTCATCTATGGTGACATCTTTCATGTTTCGGGGGGTTTCGTCGAGTGCTCCTATGTCCGTAGGGTCAGGGGGTTGGGAAGAGAATCAATGGTTTTGAGGGTCCATAGAGCTGGGTATCGGGCCCAACTTCGCTTTCCATATTTGTCACTAACTCCAGCAACACCCACACTTTTCTGGTGATGGCTAATGAAGCTGGCCGCGGCGTGGAGCAAGTTGAAAACATTTCCAAACTGGACGTATCTTGTGCAGATATCCTTGGATAAATTGAATGCACGGCAGACTTCATCTGCTTCTTGCTTGGTGCGTAGCGGCCAGAGTCCTTGAAATTCAGCATTATGTAGCGAAAGACAAACAGGAAGTACCATGGGCAGGAGGTAGAGAGGTACCAGTGCACTGTGATAATCGTTGATGTGGTAAATATCCAAGTCCGGTGTTCGTGTACAAATTTCTGCGATACTTTGGTTCCAAGAGGAGTAAAAGATAGCCGAGCTGAGATCATCCAAAATAATACGTGATGTTATCGAGCCTGTGAATTTGAAGGTCAATCAAATATTTCTCGCCGAATATGGTGACTTCAATTGGTGGAGCAGGTTCGGCCTCAGTATATTCTAAATCTTGGACCTTTGGAACCACCCATAGCAAGTCGACATTGTGCATGGCTTTTCCCATCAAGACATGACTCCCAGGCCGCCAATTTTGACTTTCAGTTTCCAATCGGTGATTTTGTATTCGAGGTTGGCAATCAAGACTTTTCGTCGGATCGTCATGTCATCGGGCCATCTTGCACCGCGAACTTTCAGGCCCATGGCCGCTCCAATTCCAGCGCCGATCATCCCCATCTCACCCTTTTCACCTTTTGCAGCCCGAAAGTTGTGTGACTTTTGCTTCATCAAGTCCAAAAACGGGTTGAGGCGAAAGCCTTTCTTCTCTTTGAAACCGTACTGTAATAAAACAGATGGGAATAAAGTGGTCAACAGGCGCGCATTTGCGAAATTAGGATGCTTGCTTACTTTGTTGATCTTGATAGAGTAGAAAGCTTGTCTGAAGATCCAGCATGCGAGGATGGCAGGTATGAGGCACAAAAGAATGAATACAGTGATTCCAACGGTTTCGTCTCCAATGGGTAGGGCACTCCATGTCATGTCCGTTTGATTGACCACAATCCTCCAGCCTAAGTAAGGTGACAAAGGCCTGGAAAGATTGAGAAAATTTGGAGATTGTGAGTTGGGCGGAAGCAGATCTAATGCCCCGTCCCCATCGACATCACCCCAATAGAACTTATCGTGCACATCAAACGGTGTGACTTGGAAAAAGTTGGGCCAACTCGTCATAATCTATGGGAGAGAGGTACGAAATCTGGTGTATCAGGCTTTTGCAAGGTGGGCGTAATAATTGGAAGCTTACATCAAAGGACCAATTATTTTGGCGAGGAGTAAACCCGTTATTCGCCCCAAGGTCGTAACCCCTACGATGAATGGGTTAGCACAACAGAGTTAAACCTGGTAAAATTGTGTGAGCTAACCATTGATTGAAAGTTCCACGGAGCAAAAGCTGTGGCACTGTGTGAATGTCTTTCCCAGTGTAGCCGTAATCAGAATCAACCGCTTGGGCCGAAGAACCACCCAATTTAGACCAGTATTGTACACGGATGTGGTGACCTTCCCAGAACTCGGATTCGCTGAAAGGGCCTGCGGGTAGTCCGGCAACACGGGCATAGGGCTGCCATTTCATCCATGTTTTCCCGAAGTCAGTCGAGTAGCGCATCAAATTGGCTCCAGGAGCATTGGAGATTATTTGAAATAAGCCATCTGAGCCTTTTTGAAGCAAGTTCTTCGAATAGGAGACTGTTTGAAATGCTATCGGGTTGTCACTACGCCCTTTGCGAATCAAAAGGTGGTCCGTAGATTGAGTGTGTGAGCCTGCTTTATTTGCTGGGTTCTTGATGACAATTTCATAAATTCCGTCTGGAGCATCTTCAATCTGACTTGACCATGTCCACACAGCTGCCGGAGCAGCACGCAGGGAGCTTGAGACAGCTGGAATGGAGGTACAGGATTGAGAGTTGAGGTTGATGTGAGGTTGGTGACTTGAAGTCGGATCAATTGTATAGGCCAGGGAAACTGATTGAGAAAAACTATCGCAGGACATTTCGTCAGAAAATGAGAATGATATTGGAATAGGACTGCTATCGTTATCGGAGCGGGACAAAATCCGTGCATCGTGACCAGGATCGAAATGGACAAGCTGAGGTAAGGGTGCCACCCAGTTGTCGGCCGGAACCAAGACTTTGAAGCCCAAAGGATCCATCGTGATAGACAGCAAGCAGCCTCTGTAGGGAGCCTTTCCATCGAGGTAGAAAGGCGACTGAGAGCCCGCCAAGTCGTAAGTCTCGTATGGGTAAATCAGGTTTTGAACAGTAGTTGGAGCAGGATAAGGAGCTGAAATCCACAATTGAGTGCCACAATCGAACTGGAAAGTTTTCGTCGTATTCAAGTTGCTATAGAGCATCCAGACGGTAGTATTCGCATTTGGGCCATTGAACTGTTGCTGGTCAGAGGGACCTCTGGTGACGCTCCAAAATCCCCATTCAGTCTGTGTGGTGTTTGACCCAGGAAGCTGACCATAGGAAGTCCAATTTCCACGTTGTACGAGATTGAACCCGTCTTGTAGAGCTGGGTATTGTGCCCGGAGGTGTGTGAAGTGGGATAGCACCTTGCGCACTGGCGACGTAGGGTCAAAATGATCTAAGCTGTTCCAGTCGTCTTTACATCCTTCTAATGCCCGGTCCAAGGGCATTTGATAATACTGTTTGGAGCCCACTCTGTAGCAGCCGTGTATTTGCCAGGCTCGTGTCGCCGACATTGCTTGACGGCCGTAGAGATAATTACTGGCTGTAGGATCATGGAAGCCATCAGTGGACAGTTTCAGACACTGTGGAATGAGAATGACCAACCTTGAGAGTCGTACAGGTACAAATTTTGCTCTTCGCCATAATAAGCTAATGGGATACCGGGCATGACTAGGTTGGTGATGAGTTGGCCCAGCAGCAATTTTGCGGTGCCGTTCTTAAGCGATGGCCATCTGAAAACATCCTGATTCGAAGTTCCGTACAAATGTCTGGGATCAATCTGGCCAGTATGAGCATTCAGGAAGTCATCTTAAAAGCACGAAACAAATGAATCAGGAGTCAGAAGTCTCTCTTGCTGGAGATCCTCCAAGGGGTGGCAATCAGGCGGTATTGCTCACTGGATACAAAAATCTGATTCCACGCAGCAACCCAATTGACTTCAACATTGTACGCAACATCAAGATTACCATCCATACTTAGAAATCTGGTCAGAGAACGATAGACTGAGTAATGGAAGGCGGCTGAGTCGAGGCCGTTTGGACCAACTGGTCTCATAAAATATTGGGACTGGTTTGGAGTAATGGCGGATGCTTCTTTCATACCGATGTTGGCGTAATTATTGGGTTGTCGACCCCTACCAATGTACAATGACCCAAAAGTGTTTCCACCCGTGCTATGCAGTCAAGAAACAAAAAATTGGATCAGCTGTGGTTTTAAAAATACTGGAGAATCCTCTTGTGCTGCTCACATTTCACCTGGAACGAAGAAGTTGTTTTTCCCAATGGATGCGGCACAAGTCTTGACAGCGCCACCCCATTTACCGACGAAATCGACTGTTTGTTGAGTGGCCTTATCAATTCGAAACGAATCGGGATCAAGAGCTTTGAGAGTCATGCAAGCCAAATGTTCAAGTTTCGCGGCAACCCCGTCATCCCATTCACGCAGACGATCCTGCATGGATGCAAACTTGGACAGTTGACGTTGCCAATCAGGATGGACACCGAATGCTTCGAGATCTCCAAACTGGTCGAAATCGCCGGCAAAACATCCGTCTAATTTGGTAGGGACGCTTGTAACTAGAGAGCCGTCATTGTCAAAAAATCTTGGCAGTTGACAAGTTGAGCGAGTATTGGTGAAGTTGAAATCGGCATAGCGTTGTAAGTCCCATGGGGTGTGCGGGGGATACTTCCATTCAACTTTGTATCCTTCGAGGCTGAAGGGTGTCGAGGCGTTCAGAAATTTGGAGTTACCAATCAAGTCGCCCATGGTCGTCGTGGTCATGTCGAGCATCACGTACCTGCCCATTGGCAAAACGATTAGCAATTAAGACACGATTGGATAATAGAGGGTTGACGCGTCGCTCACATTCCCCGGGCGTGTATCTTGTCAATCGCCACCCGCCATTCCGCAAGTGTTCCGTAATGTGGATCTAGCAGTGTGAAGTCCAATGCAGAATATCCGTCGGCTTGCCATGGCATGTTAACCCATGGTGTCCCAGCAAAGTAAATACACCTGTAGCCCATTCCACTGCAGTAGAGGAAGGATAGTGATCAGTACAAAAAAGAAAGCGAGACAAGCGAGCAACCTATCTTACTAAATATAATCCAGTACCCGATCTTGCGTGAATCCACTGATGTCACCACCATGTCGCATTTCTAGAGGCAGGTCAAAGCGTCAGTGTCTCCTTCACAAGAATTGTATTGGTTCTTTTGACTCACGGTTACTATGGAAATCTGATTCCCACTGCGAGTTAAAATAATCATTATTGGTAGGATCTCCGTCGACAAACCTAATGAGCAAGATCAATTCATGTGAGCCAAGGTCAGGGTACATTAAAGGTAAGTGAGCCGACTTACTTGTCTAAGAGCACCGTATATGTGGGAAGTGCCCTCCAGTTCAATGGGCTGGGGGTGTAACCTCCCTGTCCACCACTCTTCTCAGGCCAATCGGAGTAATAGGAGTGAATTCTATTTCCGCCTGTCTGATTGATGTTGATGTTGTACTCTGCAAGTTTGGGATCATAGGGATGAGACCAGATTTGAGAGACTAGGCTGGCCAGGAGAAGTGGCCGGTAAGCCCACGACATTTAGAAACGAGAATCTTGCACGTCCATTGAGAGAATCAATTAGTACAAGCCAGAGCTGGTGGGTGAGACAAAGATGAGCGGATCCATCCAACGAGCAAAGGATACACACTGGATGTCAGAGTATGGCACAATAGATTGAGGAGGTGAGATGTTTTGAGGATGGCACGGAATGAGTTGGAAGATGTTGAGTTGTTTGTGTATCGAGCAAGTTGGGCACAGTGAGGGAGAGCACTGCAAGGAGATTATGGCCGTAGAAGAAGTATGAGCAGGACGAAGGTGCAAAGTTAGTGTGGGGCGGACTGGAGGTCAGTCGCTTCGGCAAGAAATTTGATCACAGGAAGGCTGTAAAGCTTGCAGACAGGCCACACCTCTTGCGGGTGATGAAGCGAAAGTAGCTGGTGTAGGTGATATGAAGAACCAGAACCATCTGTTATAAGCTTCTTCATTTTTGAGTCGGTTTGTTTTTCGAAGAAGATTTGATACCCACGAATCGCTTCCGGTGCTTCATCTTTAGACTTAAGAATCTAAACATGTATATATCCAGTGAACTGATCGACCAGAGTTAAGAAGTAACGAGCTCCTCCATTAGTTGGAGGTGAGATGGGTCCTACTAGATCACCGTGTACAACTGCTAAGGGTCCGTCTGCACTCTTGAAGTGACTTTTAAATGGGATCTTAGTGAGCCTTCCCAGCATTCAAGCGGAGCATGCACTCGTCTTGGTTAAGTCGACGGGTCTATTGAGAACCTGAGCAATTCTTCCGGAGCTTGCATGCCCTAAACGGTTATGCCATTTAACGTAATCATCGAGTGGCTTGAGGGCAGTCGTGTTATAGGTGGATGCTAGTTTATTGTCGGGTGGCGCGTTTTCGATCTCTAGCAGGTCGTTGTCGGTGTTGACTTGAAACGCGTGCTGATTGTCAATTTTTACTTCAAAATTTTCACCGCGCTTGAAAATGACCGCCTGATTGTTGATCAGTTGAACCAGTGGGATCAAGTTTCTGGTTAGGTTGGGAACATAGAGAGCGTTGTGAAGCGCAATCTTCTGACCAGTCTTCAACAGAATATTGGCTGTTCCTTTCGCTACGGCTACTAATTCACCCGCACCGCTTCCCGTTACGATGCTGATTTGAGTCTGCTTAACGTCTTCGAAATAAGCCAAGGAGTTAAACATGTGATTGCTTGCCCCGGAATCGAGAATTGCAGTAGCATTTTTGGCATCTTTCTTAGCAGTGAAGTAAGTGAAAGAATGTTTGACTATTTGATTATTGTCGCTAGCTGGCGTGTCTACTGCGGTGTGGTAGGCAGATTTACTCTTCTTCTTTGGCTCGCTGACGTGTCGAAGATCATTTCCCGCGTTCTGATGGGCAGGTTGGGCCGAGTTGTGGTGCGTCATGTGGGACTCGCTTTTCCGTTCGGGGGCAGCAGACAGGACACGGGTTTCCGTAGATTGTTTGGGTTTTGAAGGCAAGCAACTTGGCACTCGGGCTTCGAAGCTTGCATCTTTTCCAATGAGGTCGATGGGATTTGCAGTGTCTCTTTTTGCCATCGATTGACTGGCCTGGCCATAGCACGTCTGATTCGCGACACGCCATCCAGGACTCCTGGAAAAGGTTATCAAGCCAAGTCCTGAAACGACCAACGCCCTCTTTGCGCACCATCCCCAAAGAACCGGCGCTGAAGAATGGGTGCTCGACAGATAGTTTCTGCGGGGAATATCTCAGTTGACGCACACACACCTTGACAATTTTGAGTCGGAAGGAAAGGACTGACCATCAAAGCTGCTGCGTCCCCCCCAACGTCCTTGTAGCGGATACCAAATGACTCGACCCATAGTGAAGTAATCGTGACCGTGTGGCCGTCTTGAATTAGGCGCAGTTTTGCCAGTGGGGATATTATCAGCTTCGGCCTCATCCTCAGCGGGGGAATAATCCAAAAGTTCAAGTAGAAGTGCAGGAGTGGTGTGCCAAAAGGAATGGTCAGATGCATTTAACTTGGCACGGGTAATGGCATCGAGAATGGAGTCATCGAATGGGTCGTGCTTGAGATAGTAGGATAGCTCAATCCGTGGACGGTCGGGGTTGCTCAAATGATTAGAGTGCTGCTCGATGACGTCACCCTTGAAGTAACAGCCGAAGTAGGGTGCGCACAAACGTTTCTTGATGAACGCGGTGATGCGGGTTGGAATAGTCGGTCTTGAAGCTGAACAAGGCGCGCACACAGTCTTGATGCCAAAGGTCAGCTGCTTTGGAGGTATCGAATTCAACAGCAATTATACAGCCGTCTAACATTTGGATTGGTTGGGGCTGATAGGAAGAATTCTTTGAATCTCTGATTCAAAGATATGATGCCAAGGGTCAGAAAGGTTCAATCCTCAATCGATACCTGGTTAATGAACTGGAAAGTGAAAAGGAAAAATGAGATTGGTTGGTGGTCATGGTCTAGTGAGGAATGCAGATGAAAAGTGATCAACGTACTCTGTCCTCAATTCGACCCAACGTCTTCGACGTTTACTCAACGGCTGTCAGCTTTAACGGTAGCCGGTCCACTCTGTAAGATGATGATAGGAGGCCAACATAGAGTCAGCTTGATGGACCAGTCGTAGGGAGTGTGGCAGGGTATGAGAGCAAGGGGGCATGTGAAAAACTTACACGAATGATTTGGCCTTTATCAAATGTGAGCAAGTAGGCGAGATAGCATAAGCGCCGATCAGTGAGCACGATCAAGCCGTTGACGATAGCCTGTGATAGAGGTGAGTGGTATCATGAGATTGGGAGGATATGACGGGGGCGTTGGTGGGAAGAGTTTGACCGTTGACCTGAAGCGGCAAGACAGATTGAATGGTGGGTTGATTGAGGGATGATGGATGAGGAGAGGGAGACGCAGGGCAGAATGTGGAAGGGTTGATTCCTAGACGTACTGCCAAATTAGCGCCGCGCTTCTCTTGGTCGATTGGCAGGCTAGTCCTTGTATGGACCCGGGTAGCCGAGTGGAGGTGGAGCGCTAATGGTGTTGCCATTCGAAGCTGTTCTCTGAGCATCTTTTGAATTTGCTTCGGATCCTATTCTTGACTAATCAGCCTGAGATACAACTTGAGGTCCAATATCAACCGGACATGGATATTTTCTGTCATGGAGCTGGTGATGCGATTGCTGTTCTTTGCCAAGAGCAATTTGTAAGCTTTGGATGCACTCATAATCCTTTCCAAGTCATATTGATTCAAGCGGAGCTCCTTGGCGCTCCGGACAATGACTACCACCAGTTCCATATCTGCCGATTCTAATTTTATTGTGACCGCGTCAGCTTTTTTTTCGTTGAAAGTGAGAGTAAAAAAAATCACAGCTGCATATTGCCTGAAAAGGTTGTTGATATCGTTGGAAGCGTGTACAAATTTGATGATTTTCTCGCACATAGTGAGACTTTGTATTTGTGCCCGACAGGCGTTGATGCATCTTTCAACTTCCATAGAACTCCCTTCGGTCTCGTTGATGGCTATTTCGATTAAGCGGTATTCCATTTTTTGCAGAATCTAAAACCCCGCGTCTACTTCCGCCATCACCCTGCATCTGGTCCTTGAGGATGATTGAGCCGCCATCTAGGGGAGCAACTCGGGCCCTTGTTGTATGATTCGGTCGGTCAACCATGTGGTTGTATACTTCATATTGGTGATGTGAGAACCCAGACGCATCTGACGATTTCCCTTGACAGTCTCGGTTTAATTGAGGGAATGGACGGCACTGGAATTCTGGATGTAAATTTGACTTCACATTTTTGAGTCAAACCATAGATCGATGAAAATTGGAATGGCGATGAGCCTGGGATATCCAATATAATCCTGCATACAATCTGAATAAAATAAAAACAACATGGTCAGCTGCTGGGTTCAGGTTTTGGCATGGGAGATGACGCACCAGGTGGGTGCTTGGAGTTAGTAGATGGTAAGGATGGTGACCAGCAAGGACACGGAGTAGATGAGCAGTTGCATGGTCGAACTAGAGGCATGCCCAGTTCCATTGTATAACTTTGAAGTCGAGCAAGTGCGTTCTCGAAAGCCTGTGTGAGCTCCATCTGTTTGAGTACAAGGCCACAGTCTTGGGTCTACATTTCTTGATGATGGCGGTATCTGAGAAGGACAGGCAAATTTTGATCAGCTGAGAAAAGCTAGTGGAAAGATAACAGTCCAATAGATCAGAGCACGGACGGTTGTCTTTCGTAGTTTTGCCCAGCAAGACCCAACATCCCAGACAGATCTCAGCGTGTCTGATGACGCCCATCAGGCCCCCCCCCCGCTTGCGTATGCGTGGCAATAGAGACGATCCGGTGTGGTCACTCGACACTACGTGGAGCATCGCTCGTCAAGTTGGCCAATCCCGACCTGAGGCCTGGTCCTCTTTGATAAGTAGTCGGAGATATTTACAGAGGAGGACTTTTCGCCCAGGATGGGCTCAAAAATTCGCATCAGCGGCTTGGGTAGCTGGTTATTGAGTCGAGGTAGTATTTAGTGTCGATTGCTCTTGTTTGATCGAATGCGACGTAAGCTTTGTGCACTGCCGGAATGATTATCAAATATGGGTTCAAAGATGCCAAGTGGATCTCCGCGGTCGACGTGAGCTGGGTCTACCGTGAGGGGGTATTGAGGGGATGATCCGTGGTCAAGTCAAATGGACCTGGAGTTAAAAATTCAAAGGAAGCTCAAGCAAACGACGTGCCACTCACCGACATCAAAGATGTTCATGTATGCGCGGTTCTTTTAATCCTTCTTTGATGGTCGAGTTGGCCCATTGCCATAAAAGCAGTAAGCGTGGCGCTTATATTCTCTGTCTCCCCATCTTCTGGGTCGGAGGTAGTTGAAGCATCAACAGGTAAGATGCGGAAAAGTCTATTCACTAGTGGCCCCTTAAACTTCAAAAAATCATCATACTTAGAGCTGACGCTCTTCTCGACCAGACTTTGAACCAAGCTCACCTCGTTTGAAAGTCATCCATCGGACTTGTTGGCTAAGACAGCATTCAGAACTTCAGCGGTATTACAGACGATTCCAAAGTTTGCGTCGTTGATATCCGTTGAAAGAGCACTTGGCAAAAAAATGACTTTCACTTGCACCTCTGGCCACACCTTAGTCAAGAAGAGTCCCATCAACGACAGGGCTCTAGTAAGCAGCCAGTTCCTCAACGCCTGCTTGGTAGAGATGGTAATCATACGAATGAGCGTGCTAATGATTGTGTCTCGGATCGGATATGGGACGTTGTATGCTCCTAGCATCAGTTCAGAACCACCTGCGGATGGAGCAGGAGTGCTCGGTTGATTATGATCTAACTTTATTCGCTTGGCCGGGGATTGTTGTTCCTCGTCCACACTTTGGGCACGAGTAGCGGCTTCGACGTCAAGATTGGTCTCCTCCTTGTTGTTAGTCCCCTCAATGTCCCATTGAGCAATGAGTGTTATCAGATCCACCAAGAGGGTTCGCGCTTCATGATTGAAGCTTCCACTGACGGTTAATCTGGGTAGCGCAGCTGAAATGTGGGGGATGAAACCATCTCGGTGGATGAAAAAAAGCTCCGGGTTCCGAACAACAGCTGAGTAGAAACTATACACAAAAGGCAGGTTTTGGCCCTCTTCGCTCAACGTGCGCTTCATCAATCGAATCCATTCGGAGGGACTATTCTTATACTTTCTGGGTATCACTGGAAGCAAGATATCCAAGGCTTTTTGTGCCATATGTTTGGCCTCACTGGTATGTAGCTTGAGCAAAGCAATCCAGATCTGACTGACGATTTTCGTTGGAGAATCATAAACGGTAAGAAAACGAGATATCAAAATGTAGGCTGTGTTCTTGACCGTTTGGTCGTTCCTTAAGCTCAAGAAGTACCAGCCAAACTTGATGATTTATTTCCTCTGATCGGCGACCAAGGCATGTCGATACTCTATGATTAAACTGGCCATGTGCAGTAATTCGACGTCTAGTCATCATTTGGCCTCGAATACGAATCACTACAAATTGCTCGATTGGCTGTCCGAGAGGAGATTTTGAGCTAGGGGTGAGGAGGCCGACTTCCATCAGATCACCTTCTGTAGAACTACATCCCGGTCCGCCATTAAACCAAATCACAAATCTGAAAGAGAGAAAACAAAAAAGGCCAGGATTACAAATCAACTACGCCCGCCCGCACGGTTTGAAGACAGGATGGTGGTGGGATAAGATTCAAAAAAATAATCACTTTTCCCGGTCGGCAATGTGCCACAATCGAATGAGCCAAAACCATAGATGAGAATCGGGTTGAGGGCTGAAGGTCGAGGGAAGGTGAGAGGGCAGATGGCCAGCAAATTGGATGATGGAGTGGATAGTTGATGGGGGCTGGCCAGGCAAGGCAATGACTAGAAATGAGGCGGATGATGGCAGGTCGGATGGGAAGTCCTCGTTGGTCGTCAAACTGATGGCCATTCTCCTGATCGAGAGCAACCAGATTTCTTCAATTTTAGCCATCTTGATCATCAACTCGTGTTGTTGATCAGGTTCCTTTTGATTTGGAATATGATTGTCATTCAACAATGCAGGAGAATGAGGGCAGCTCATGGGTTTTCGGTGGGCATAGTGGGGCTGAGAAGAGGCTGGTGGCAATGATGGGATAGATGAGTCAAGCTGGAGACCAAGAGCCACTCGGTCATTGAGTATCATGAAAGCTCTGAGAAATTGTTTGAAAAGTAGCTGAGGTTCATGGCGACTCACTAGTGCAGTTGTAGTATCTGAACGACGTCATAGTGGATGGATTTGTTGGACCGGGCATTGAACTGGGGACGATCTTGTCCGACTATTTTGTGACAACAAGTGAGAGATAGATGGGCTATTCAGCGACCGGACGTTCGTTTCGGTATCACCCTGGGCTTTGTCAGTGGGTGCGGTCTCAGGAATATTGGATTCTTGGGGGAACTATGCATTCTGGTCTTTGAGAGCCCGGGGGAGTTTTGAATAGAATTCTTTGGTCCTCGTGATTAGCAGGGTCGCGTCGGAGGAGAGCGTTAATTCTTCGATCACCTTCCGCAAGTTCTCTTTGAGGTAACGTCGCAAACGATCAAGCAGGTCGACCGACAGTTTCGCCTCGAGGAGACGAGTCACAATCTTTGCCAGCTCCACTGTTTCCAATCCGAGTGATTTGAGACAGCTGAGCTCCACCAGTCGCTCGATCCATCGATGCACAACGGCTGATTCTGCCCATCCAATTTGCTGCTCGTTTTTGTCTCCTTCAACACTACAGCCGCCAGCACTACCACGACCATGACGGGTATCGATATCGTAGGACAAAGGATTGACTCGGATCCGCTCGAATAATAACGCTCCTGCCAAGCATTTCATGGCTTCCGATCTACTAGTGACCTTCCCCTTCTTCCCCGCATCAACAGAAAAAAGTTCTTTGAGTAGTCAAGATATATGGGCGACTTTAATTCGATTGTAGATTCCAGCGGAAGCCCGGTCTTCAAAAAACTTTGATACTTCTCCAACTGCTCTTCATTGTCCCATGGTCGACGTACCCAGATGATCGGCACTGGTGACACCCACAAAGCATTGCATTTGGACAAGCTTGGATAGCTCGATATCGCTGGCCAATTGTGCAGGTGTGTCACCGGGGTCTTTCACTGAAAAATGTGTGGTACCGTGGCAAGTACCCATGACGATCACGACTTGGGCCTGCAATTGCTCGTATTGTGTGAGGAGCGCGCCTCACACAATTCGTAAGCTTTGATTGATGGAGTGAGATCTAGCGTGTTTCAAATAGTACGCGTCCGGCCAGGAGGGATAGTTGGATCGCCTCAAATTCGACCGAGGTGTTGTAGTTGTATTTGCGGAAATAGAGGTTACAAAGGGCAGCGACGACCCATCCAAGGACCCCGTTAAAGTAGAACAAGTGGAATATGATGACGATGGCTATAGTGACACTTTCGACGAGGAAAAGCCTAGAAAAGATGGGATGGAGGGGTGGTTAGCTGGGTATTCTTTTGCCCATGTGTCATGATACTCACCAATTAAAGTCGATTTGAATTGCAGGTGCTTGAGAATACAGACATAGAGTCAATACATAACGATCCATGCGGCTCGACACAGCCATGAGTTTCGAGCTAAAATTTTGGAATTGTCTCTGCAAATTGGATTGAGGTTAGCTAAAGCGAAGTGACAATCAGCAGAATAGACGGATAATCACACAATGCCAGTCTAGCGGTTTTGCTTGAAAAAATTAAGCCCTTGACGTAATTGAGATCTCGCCGAGACATTTCTAGATGATAGGCGCTCGTGTCGCGGCAGACATATGAATTCTGCAACTTGAATTACTGAACACCTCTTCTGGCGGCCAAAAGCTTGACCAGCGAAGATGTCCCAAAGTGCTCTGTGCCAGTGATAATAGAAAGCCATTTCAGCTCTAAGCATCAAATCAGTGCTTCAGCGCAAAAGCGGGTGGTAGCTGATGACCAAGCGGAGTGATCGGCATGGTACCATTGGGACTTTGTGAGGGGGTAGAAGGCCTGCTAATTGCGGAAGCCTGGGTGAGACAAGAGATTAGCATGAGTGGTTTACGGATTGATATTAAAATCAAGACTATCCGGAGAATGCAAGGACAGGGCTGTACTCACTTCACCTCGGGCCTGACGCCAGATCTCTGAGTTGCCTTCTTGCCAACGCTTCATAGCGGCATCTAGTTCTTCCACCTTGCGACGGACAGTGTCATCCAGGGGGTTCGCCTCGTCTTCGCTGGCCTGGCTAGATCCACCAGAATGCGAGTCAGTCTCCAGGTCCTGAGAATCATATTTGTTGGGGGTGGCTGGTGTGCGTTCTCTGTTGTGTCTCTTAGGTTTGGGGTGTGAGGCAGAGAGGAGTGCACTGGTGGCTTCAAGTTCTGAAATTCTTTATTCCAGTTTGGCCTGTCCTTTGAGTAGAGAGTTTCCCAGCTCAGTGGAGTTTTCACCAATGGGCATGCCAAAAGCAGGGCAAACAGACGAATCAGACTTCGGAGGCAAAAGTTGATTCAACCCCAAGTTGGTGCTATGATTAAAGCTCGGCTCCGGTGGACTGGACATGATCGCGGGTGGTGGTTTTTGATTGGAAGCAAGCTCATCTGGTGCGACAGCGTCTCAATTGCATCAGGGCGTGGATGCACGTCCGGTGGATTGGGAGAGCTTCCTCTACTCGAGGTTTTGCCCAAAAGCCTATAGGTCGGGGTGAGTGCAGATAGCGGAGATCTAGATTTGCTCGAAGTTTGTTCATGCTTTATGGTCGTGGGTGGAGTCATGAGCATGCCGCGTGACTTGTCCGCTCCTCCAAACTGGACATGTTGGAAGTTGGCAGTACACTGTGATTGATCAGACCGTTTAAGTGGCGTAGACGGGGGAGCTACTATAAGTTGACGACTCGGCTTTTTGCGATAAACGACCACAATAAATTGTCAACTTGTCCTTGGGATCTGAGACTAGAGGGACCCAGATCTCGAAAAACCAATTTCGCAGCGCAGGTGAGAATTCTCGTTTTCCAAAATCGCCAACAGGATTCATGGTAGCAAAGATTTGAAAGGTTGGATAAGCTGTAATCTGCATTTTTTCAAGAGTTTCACCTCCGCGTTCAGCCAAAACAATCGACCGCTCCGGTTCTAGCAAGCTGTCGAGGCGCTCGAGGACTGAGTCGTCATCCAGAGAGATCTTGTCCAGTAAAACAAAATCTCATTGCTGCATGGCTTGTATCAATGGGCCGTCGGACCAATCAAACAGTGCAGTAGATCGCTTGAGTTCACTGAGTGCCGTCTGGGCCTGATCAAAAGACTTGGGATCAGTGACTGATCTCATTTTCTCCCCCAATGCTTTCTCAGCATTGCTGATAACACCATCAATACTTGGGCCATCCGTAATCGGTAGTTCAATCTCCAAACAGGTGAGAAAAGTGTTAAATGTCCTCAATCGGCAAGGGCATAAGATGATTTGAGACCGTCGCAACTGATGTACTGTTGGTAGTTTCGATTTGTGTGTTGATGGGGTGGGAGCTTGAGCTGTTGATCTGATAATCAGCTGAAATTTTCTCTAAATGATCAAGACAGGCAGAATGAAACAGATTAAGTTGTGCCCTGGCGTCAAAATAGAATTCAGTAGGACATCCC
>SMGU01003137.1:0-23290 GCA_004348175.1 Puccinia novopanici | reverse complement strand
CTTGTCAGGTTTGGTGGATTAAGTCTCCAAAGGTTCCTTCCAATTGGTCTTGTTTACTTTGACGCTTGTCATTGCTTGAGTATTCTTGGGATCAACTTGAATGTCTGGGTTGGTTCTTGCTGGATTATCTTCATTATGTGTATTGGGAGATTGAGCTGGAGGTTCATGGTTGTCTATTTCCATGTCATCTTGATCGGTGATAGTAGACAACCCCAGAGGTGGATGTTTCACTTGGGGACCTGGTTGTTTAGCTTTCCTCAGCCGTGGCGCTATGACGGAATTTGCAGTCAAGTGGGAGGTTGGGTCGCTGTTGAGTCAAGTCTGAGTGGGCAGACAGTAGACTGTAGAATCTGGATTCTGCACGGCCGGCCCCTGACTCCACTCAGCCGGGTCAAATCGGGCCGGGTCATTGTGTGTATTTATCTGCCCAAGCCCGGCTTGCAAAGAATCCGGGTCAATCCTGGGTCGGGCCACATTGATGATTTTTGTATGTAACACTGCCCAAACCCGGCCCATGAAACATCCAACGAGGCGGATATCAACCCTGATGTTGGTAGTAAAAGTAACAGCCCTCTAGTGCAGGATACGCGATAGGGCATAGTTCTTGTTGGTGGAAATGCTTTGACCCATGGGGACTATCTCGACTTTGTCACTTCGTTTGGCACTATTCTTTTCGTCATGGACAAAGTAAACGAAGTTCTTCTTGATAGGCTGTATGAAATTGTTGATTTTTAATGGGGTGGGATAATTTTGCAAAGTATTTTTCACAAATCTTATGCTTTACAAAACCTATGCTTTGCAAAATTCTGGGTTGACCACCCAATTCCCCAATTTTGCAAAGCTTTGACTTTTTTTCTGCTCAGATTGATATGCCTTGCAAACAAAGCTTTGCAAAATACATGCCTTACAGCCTTTCAAAGTTTTTCAAACCTTTTTTAGCAAAGCTTGCAAAGAAATATGCAAAACAACCAAAACCCGCAGCAGCAGATAAAAATACAAGGCTTCATATTGGATAGCTTCATGCCACACAATGCAAGGCTCTCAAAAAACCGCAAGCTTAAGTGTGCACACATAATCTTACATCCCATATCCTTTTTTTCCCTTCCGCTATCACCCCAAACTCCCTCATCCATCACAATCACCTACCACAACTCCAAATCCCCCCAAAAATGTTGAAGACTTCTGAAAATCCACCATCCATCAACAATAAATCCCAAATCAATCATGAAGAAAGATGGTCCCCATCAATTCCTCCCCACGGCACCAAAGAATGGTTTATGCCCCACAAGATGAGTGGTTTTAGCACCTTCATTGATCACAATTGTACCCTTGACTCGCAGGGTTATCCATTGTATCCCAACGTGTGCTCACACTTTGTCAATCTACCTGAAAATACTGTGAAAAACTTTGGTTTTGTTGGATTCACCAAGAGAATGTGCCCAGAGACACCAAAAGGATCCGACTGGAAGATACGGCAAATCTACTGCTTTGGGGTAATGGTCTGCAATAATCCTGAGTCTCAGTGGGCTGGGAGCCCACCAACAGGCACAAACGGTATCAAAACCTTTCTGGAAAGGTATTTTTTCTTCTTTTTTTGTCTCCAGATAATTTTCAATGCTTATATATTTTATTTTCTGACATTAGTAAGCCTAACTCTTTTGGAGCTTCTGGAAAGTGTCCAGGAAAGGTTTACCATCAAGCTTGCCGTGGGACAATGACGCGCTTTGATATCAACACCGACACCGGTTGGGGACTAATGCGGCACAAGGGTGTGCACAAAAATCCATGGCCAGAAGCCAAAAAACCAGATCCCCTGTCAAAACAGGCCTTTTGCGTGGAATTTTTGAAGAATATAAGAGCTGGATCATTTAAGATGAGGGTCAGTATAATTTATATTTTTTTATGCCTTTTTACCCTATATATATATTATTTTTTTCTTTTTACCCTATTTTAACCTATTCAAATTCATTCACTGATGCTTGATGGTTTTGTATTTGCGGCAAGGTTGGGATTCCATTGGGAAACCCAATTCAAGAACCCGTGGAACCTGTGACCAAAATCCACCCCACATACGTAAACACCAACTGGACAAGTTATTATTGCAAGCTGGTCCTAGATTAGGTTGGTTATTTTCTCAACAAGCAAACAAGACCAGTTCATCACCAATCTATTCAACTGGAATGAGTGAGTTGTTTTTTCCCTCTTTTGCAGTGTTAGCTTATGGAGCACAAATCTTATGGTTTTTTTTTTTTGTTTCAGTAGGGGTCTGTTGGTCATATTGTCTTTGTTTATGAAAGGCCAAGAACACTTCACCTTCCAAACTCAATGGATGGCGGAAAGGCTCTTGCATTGCGGCGCGGGGAACAAGGTCTATCAAGGTGGCCTCTTGTTGGACATAACATACAGATTTTTTGCTAATGGTTATCTTCTCACAACATCTATGTTTTGGGAGCAGTTGAATTGTTGGATTCCTGTGCAATGCTTGTGGATACGAGTATTATCTGAATCCTATTACAATTCCCATTTTGTTACCCTCTTCAAGAAACTCTTGAACTCATCCCTTATCCAATCTGAGCAACAAACGTTGGCCCATCAGGTTGTGGATTTATCTTTGGCTCAACATAAAGGATAAATTGCGGTTTACATGGAAGTTTTTGGAAATGGGCATAAAATTTTATGCAATATGCATATGGACTGTAAGAGTCTGAGAAAAATAAGAAATCCAAGAAAGGGCTGAAATCCATGTATCTTCCAATCTGTTGGAGATATGAAGGAGGTTCCAGTTGGTGACTAGGGGTTATTTTGTCCGTGGATTCCATTTTTGAGGTTAGTTTCTTTTTATCTTGAATTTTTGTTGACTAAAGTATAAAATTTTGAAATTTTCCCCTTAAAACACAGGAAAATAGACCACAACGGTGGCGGAGTTCAGTCCGTGATGCTCCACATAAATGTGGGATTCACACTTTCAAATTGCTCATAATCTCCATGATACCCCTTAGTATTAGCATCTCATGGGGTAGGCCCACATACTGGTACATATCTCACACAGGTGGTCACATGGGGTTAACAGTCCAACCACTCATCATTATTAACAAATAAATTTTTTCTGCGGCTCATCCTGTGGTAATATTCAGGAACTTTGCCTTTGTATTGACCTTCCAGTGTGACTGGGAAGTTCTTCCAGCTCCAGTGGGTGCAATTAAGACTGTTGATGCACCCAGGAAAGTATCATTCAATTTTTTGTTGCAATATATTTTTGAGGTCATGTGCAAATAGATGGTTTTTGGAGCTACTTGTCTTGATATAGGTTCAACATAACTTGGGAAAATGGATCAAGATGTTCTTGTTCAGTTGTATCAGAACTTATAGTTCATTTTCAAACATTGTCAGATTCCATGCCATATGCTAGAATTCTCTGAGCCAATTTGGTCTTCTGTCCAGGTTTGAGTCCCAAAACCTGGAACAACCCTGGTTTAACAGTCCAAAAAACAAAAAAACCAGCAAAATAACAATGTAAAATTAAAATTAAATATATACAAAAATTTCTGCTTTTTGTAAGAAGTCCGGATAAAGCATAACCAGATCCTTTTTCAGTCTGAAGAAAAGAAATTTTGAAACCAAAAAAAATAGTTTCAAGTTGAGATCACTATGAAATTCTTTTGGGAAAAATTAATATTTTTCAAACTTTTGTGCACCTTTGTAATGGTTCAAGTTTTTTCTGGGTTCTTGTGTGTTTTTAGGATTTTCCATTTTTCTGTTGGAAAAGAATTCTAGTGCTTCATCCTCTGGATCTGGTTCAAACACCATCCACTGGGTAGCACATTTAAACTGTCCAGATGGCATTGAGGGATAGTTTGGTCATTTTTAGCAGACTTCCAATGTGTCTTCCAGTGGTGAGACCAGTCTAAGGGGCGATTCACCCAGGTTATATCTCCAGAAAATTTGTTTGCCATGCAACATTAGCTAACCTGGCCCCTGAAATGTGGTTAAATAACCTAAAATTTTTGAAAATGAATTCAAATGCTCTCAGACAACAACTCCATCACTTCAAAGACCACCCTAGTTTCCTTGCTGATTTCCTTTAGATCCTGAAACAATCTTCCCCCATACTGTGACCAAAAAATGAGGTTCATTTTGTAGAGCCAGTGTTGAAACCACTTCAGGATCTGGGGGGATGATTACCCCTGGAGAAAGCTCTGCTTGACCATCTCAGTATATTTGATGATGATTTCATTGTGATTCATATTCTTAAAATACAATCAAATGAAGAAAAAAACTCATCAAATTCTTACAAATATGCCACCCCACCCTTCTCCACTTTATCTCTTGCCAACTTCTCCAAGTTTCCCTCACAGTAACACTGACAGCAAATTCCCCAATTCTACTCAATATTCCAATCCTTCTCCTCATACCCATCCATCTTCTCCACTTCCCACAACTCCTCCTTGTTGAGGATGACATTCCCAATTTGGCAAACCATTTTGCCCCCTTTCACTTACTCCACTTACGCCACCTCCTCATACCAATTGATGAACCAGTTCACCACTTCCACTCTTACACAGACCCCTGGTTAATCCCTTGGCCTTATCTCATCCCCGGAAGGCTTTTAATTCAGACATGGCTTTACCTCCTTTTGAGTCTACCATGTGATAGTTTGGAAGCCTGTTAACCCCCTTGCCTTTCCATGGACGGTGAAAAAACTTGGCTGGATGAAAAATTGGTTTTGCTTGTACCCCAACTTTTAGAAGATTGTATTTTTTTTTTCCACTTATGAGTACCTTGCAGTAAAGGTTGATGAGATATGAAAAATGAAATTAAAAGACACAGGTTTCTGGATATGTTCTAAATTTTTACCACAACTGAATTTTTGCAACAATGAAACAAGAGTAAGACTTCCCAATTGCAAAAATGGCAATAACTAAGATTTTATTTCTTATATTATAACACTTTTAGTGCTAGATTAAATGAATGTAGTTCTGAGACTATTTGTTTATTTAGAGAGAACAATGAGAAAAAAAAGAGTGAATGTAGTGAGGATTGATGCTTTACCTAAGAGCAGGAGGGACTTCTGCTTCTTGGCTAGGGGACTGATTAGGCTTGGGGTTTAAAGCTGATAGAACTAAAAGTAAAAGATGAATTGAGGGATGGTGTAGCTGGGTTTCTTGGGATATATTGATCTTTAATTTATTTTCAGTTTTCTGTTCATTGTCTGAATTTAATTAGCTGGAAATTTACCTGTCAATCCTGTTTTAAGCTTAGGAGAAGCAGGATTGCAGGGTGCTTGACGTTAATTGATATTTTATGGATGAGATTTCATTGCAGATGACAATTATGATTCATTCATCCTTTTCTATTTTAATCTTGGTTGCTCTGCTAACCTATTAGGCTTCTGACTGATATGATTGACTAAAGTGGTTAAAGGAGTGATGGTTGATCTAATTGGAGTGGATGTGATTTTTTAGCTGGAGCTTTGATAGCCTAGATGAGGAGGTCTTATCTAATCACTCATTTTGTCCTTGGGGAATTCCTGTCTCCTTGTGTTGCATGTAGCTTCCTTTTCCTTGGTCTTGAGACATGCTGCTTGTTTCTGTGGGTGAAACTAAAGAGCACCCAGTCTGGTTAGCAACAGTCTTCTTTCTTGGTATAGACTGTTGATGTTAAAATCTGATCTATGCAGACTGACACCCAAAGATTATAAGTCTTGGACCTGGTAACATGACAAGCAGTGCAAACACACATCAAAGAATTGATCCCAGAAGTTCACAAGCATACATTTGGTAACCATACAGAAATGTTAAATTCAGCCTGAAAAATAAGTTTCTGTAGCCTAGTTGCACAGCCTGCATTCAGGTGACAAAATTCAAATTTTGTTGCACTGACAAAATGAATATTTAATTCAAGTTCCACACTGCAATGGGGATTTTGTCACCTCAACCCGTGGACATTTTTTCAGCTCAATCCTAACAGGTATTAAATGGAGGGAGGCATGGACATGAATACACCGGGGTTCATGTCAGCCAGGGCTGGAATCCCTCCCCCCTGCGCAGCCACACAGAGCCATCATATGCAGACATGGACTTGCCATGAGAGGTGGGAAAGAATTGAGAGTTAGCCCAACTGGTTTCCATGGAAAATTCAGGGGGATACAACTCTCCCTGTACCAGGCTAGACCCGAACTAGAATGCAAGAGGCAAGCCATGCCATCTCAGAAGCATGTGACTGGAGTGGTGTGAGATCAAGCTGCTGGAGGGAATACTTTAGTCTGCCCGTCCCCAAGCATTGGGAGTTGACTGAACCTTCCCCCCAGATTTCCCCTATATCTCCACACTTCAAATTCACCAGCATCTCATCTGTAAAATTGCCTCTCTTAGTGCCTGAGCTCTGCTATCAGCTTCTTTGATTCCGTCAATTAATCTTTTTTTTTCATCCACCTAACCCATTGCCCATGACACAGAGTAGAAGGAAGTTGGGGCCTAGCCTCGTAGACCCCCCTTCCCCTCCTCTAGTGCCAAATTTTTTAAGAGGCTCTGCCCGGGGATTGTACACTTGTGTGGCTTGGGAAGATCCTCCAGGATCTCCAGCCAAAAGCAGCGCTCCCACCCCCCCTCTTTTTATGGCCTGGTGTATACCTGTACAGGGGAGAGCTGATGCCCACTTTGATTGTGTAGTTAGGTGGGTACCTCTTTTCACCTCCCCCAGGTTATTAGACCCATGACCCAAACACTGCAATCAGTAGATCATGCAGCCTCTGTTCTGATCTATTGTGGTGTCAGTCCTGACTTGAGAAATGCACCATGAAACACAGCCGGGGAACCCTGGAGCCCCCCAAAATCTTCTGATCTGTTGATGGAAGCAGGAATGGATACACTGTATGACTCAAAAAGTGGTTGTTACACCCTTTTCTTGCTGAATTTAGAAAGGGATGGATTGAGGAAGCCTCTGATTTTCCAAAATATAAGATAGAACACTCCCAAGCTAGGCTTGAAAGTTATTTAAGTAATGGTTTGTGTCTTTTAGACAACACACTGAGCACTATTGGTGAAGGGATTTATGATTTAACTTAATACAACACTCAAATCTGGGAATAATGACTGTGCAAGTGTTTTTAAATATGTTTAATAAAATGTAATAATAATTCCTTTAATAATTTGATGCAATAGTAACTACATAATATTTAATAACTTGTTCTGGTTTTCCCCCGGAGGGAATGATTGATCTTCTGGGAAAATGAGATGACATGAAATGAGCTGAGAGGAGAGCCTCTTTTATAGACAATTGTGAGATAATTTTGCTGGTGAGACATACAAGTGAGGGATTATTGCTGGTGGGAACAAAAGAGTGCTGTGGACTTATGATTTCATGTTTGAAGGTTTCCTAGTAACCATGCTTGTACTCCACTATGATGTCACTTTAAGCTGTGCAATAGATTGTTCTATTTTTTCCATGCACCCTGGATGCTACCAACACATGTTTATTGCAGCGCAGCTGCTTACCTTCCACCTGTCACCTCCACTTCTGCAATGCAAGGTAATTATCATGTGGAGCTTTTGCCTACCACTGTATTTTCCATGTGACATGCTCTAGTTTCAATGAGGATGCTCCACCATGCATAAAACATATAAAAATAGAAATAAACAACATGAGAGGTTTTATACAAGCATATTTGTGTATTTACATGCTAAATATGAGTGATAAATAAGATTAATATGTGTGAAACCCATGATACATGTATGTAAAGTCAAGAAAATATTATAAAATTAAAAAATTAAAATTTTCTGTCAAAATATATACCACAATGCCTAGGCCTATTTATGCTGATTGCTTCAGGCCAAGTGTGAGGCAGATCAAATGTGATACTCTATGGTGCCTGAAAAAAACAGTTTCTGTGACAAACAGCTGCCATGCGGGTGCCTGACGGGAAGATTTTGCACAACAGTCCTTCAAGGCCTTCAAATGTTACTAAGCTTGGGTGGATATGAGTCCTTGATGGAACTTTATTTTTGCTAGGTGTGTTCTTGCAGCAGCAGTTGACAAATTTTCACACAGGCTTGTGAGGTGAGGTGACAAAATCCGCAGCAGCTGATGACAGAGCTGTGGCGCTGAACAAAAATTGAATATCCATTTGTCAGCGCGATGAAATTTGAATTTTGTCACCTGAATGCAGGCTGTGTTGGTTAAAGGCAGCACTCTAGCATGTGTCTCAGTTATACTGAGGTCGTGAGTTTGAATCTCACCAGACACAACTACATTTTATATTCTAACATAGACAGCATCTGCTGCTTACCTGAGATTTCTCCAGGTGATGAAACCTTGTAGCAAATCTTCTTCTGTGTCTCAGATTCCATGGGAATCTTACACAAACAAGGCCCCCAATCTATCAAAAGCAAACCCATACAGCAGGTAAACTGAGAGCCTTTCTCCTGTTGTGTTGGGTACTTGGTTTCACTATGGAAAACTTTGATAACACAAGAATTATTCTCCTCAACTCTGATGACTGAAACCCAGAAAAAAATTCTGAATATTCTTCCTTGAGTGATTCTTGAAGTGTGTCTTGACTCCTGATTCCCACATTCTGTCTATTTAGATAGATAGCTTGATACAAAAAACCCTGTGATCCCCCAACCACAACTTCACTCCTCCCCCTTCACCTCTCTTCCCACTCTTTTCTCCACCCCACTCCCCCACTGCCATTAATTTCTTCTCCCTGCTAAACCACCCCAATTCAGCCATCATGTGTCCACCTAACTCCCCAGGCCCCTTTCTTACTAATTGCAAGATCCCTTGGGCACTCATCCTGGTCTGGTTTGCCCCCACAGTGCCCTCCAAAGCAACACTCATCTTCCCAACTCTCCTGTGGTGCCCCAAGCCCCCAAACTCTCATAGTGATCACCATCACTTTTCCGCCTGTACTTTTTCCACTGCTGACAAAAGCAACTGCATGGTTCCTCTCAGGCAAAAGAAAAGATCTGAAATTAATTTTTTTTTGTTTTTTGAACCGCCTCAGATTTCCATTTACGCAACACCCTCAGCATCTCAGGGTTGAACCCCTACTGCTGAGACTTTTTGCTGCCGCCTTGCCTATAAAGACTCCACAATGTAGTATGCTGTCTATCTTTCTCATCTGTTGATTCATTTATATTCTTCCATGATGATTAGCTTTTGTTTCCGCGATTGAAGAGTTATTGATTAGAGAAGAATCCATGTATAATATATAGATAAATAAAAAAGGGGGCTTTTGACGAACTCAACAATGACAATGATATTATTTTAAAATATATATATTTTATTAAAACAACACATGTATTATTCAGGAAAATAAAGTGAAGTAAACTCTTGGATCAGTATCAAGGATGAGGAATTTTGTTCTGAAAAAGGATAATATTAAAATATTTGGTGTATAGGCCAAAAGCTTGCAGGTTAACTTGTATAACAAAGTTATTCAGTGTCTTTTAATTCAATTTTAGATAGCAGTACCATGATAAACTCTAACACTGCCATGATAAGCCTGAGGATGTCCATGATCGGAGACATAATTATGGTTGAGGCTATCATAATTTTGAACGTGCGATTCTGGTTGATACCTGAGTTCTGGTTGAATTTTTTTGATGTGGATGGGTGGCGGTGTTTCAGGAAAGCTAGACTTTGCTTTGCTCATGCCCTTCCGAAAGGATGCGGATGAGAAGATTTTGAAAGCTTCTGAAAAATCGAGTTTGATCATTTGAGTCATATTATTCTCTTTTCCATTTCTTGAGCGCGTGTATCTCGTGCTGGGGGTACCGAGCATGTTTGACCAACTTTGTTCACACGTGGTAAGAGGTACTTGAAACGCCAGGGGGTGATTGTTCATTGTTCCTGGGGATTGAAACGGAAAGGTTGTGCTATGACTGAGGCGAGGTGCTGTTGATTGCATTTGGCCATTGAGAATAGAGCCGGGATAAACAGAGGCTCGGCTATTCCTGCGATTCAATGTGTAGAGAAAAGTGACTGCATATGTGGGAGTTGCTAGCAGTCTTAGGGCCGTGAAGATGCCTGTGGCTTTGGGAAGTTGCGGGTCAAATTCAGTGCCGTGCATCGCAAGCACGAGGATTAGGAGTGAAAACATCAGGATGGCAGTGAGCGAAAACGATGTCAATATGGTAGTTAGAAGTCGGCTGAGTAGTGGGGCTTGTGGTTGTTGGACGACCCATGCATTATTGGAATGATGGAGGCGCGAGGATGGTGCCGGTAAGCTGGTAGTGCCTAGTGGAGGTGTAGGTACGGCTTTCCGGAGACAGGCCAAGAGCGTTAGTGCAATGCTCAAGTCTAATAACAATGAGCAGCTAATAAAAATCAATTGGGGTTGCAAGTCAGGCTACAGGAACTATCAAGCAGTATCTTGCTGGTTATACGCACATGAGCCACAGGAAAGTCATCTTCGGGCAAAGTGTCTATGTGGATTGGGATTGAATCAGCTCACTCTTTTTAAAAAAAGATCGAGATCAAGTAGAACTTACGGCACCATCGGACCAGTCATTGGGTGTTAAACCAAGAATTGCTCTGAAGAAAACACTTAAAAAGATCACCGCCATGAGCAACCCATACCACACTATCAATGCTTTCTTTTTGGTTGCTACCGAATAGGCAGAGCTAGAGGCGAAGGCAGGGTGCCAATATTTAGCTGGTTTTGATTAAGTCATAATTTGTACACTTTCATGAGCGCACTTAGCAAAATAGGCACTGCAGATGAGTTGGCAAATTCTAAAATGTCGGAATACATTGTACCTATCAATTTTTTTTCTCCCTTATGGTTTGAGCGCAAAACTGGACTTGAAGCTTACCCGCATATCAGAGCCACCGCGTCATCTTGCCAAGGAATATCACCAAAACCTGTTTGCGCAAGAAAAATTAATTTAAGTTTTTCTGCGCTTCAATCCAGAAAAAAGAAAAGGATATTACCCCCTGGTGGTGTTACATTCTTCACTAACCGGACATAGGTCAACTGAACAATTGGATGTTTGAATTTGGGGAAATAAGATTCAAGTGATCAAAATGTAAGGTTGATTCTGGCTTATTTCTAATTTGAAATTGTCTTCTTCACTTACATCCATTGCTAAAAGGAGGCCGAGGATGGTGGTTGCAACAACCACAATCACAGATACTCGAATTCGCGTGGCGTCCTGAGGGAATTGTTGAAAATACTCAATAGCCAATGCGCAACAAATCCCTGTCACTAGTGCACTGTGTATCACGCACAAGCAATCAAATTAGAAAAAAAAGCAAGGAAGCAGTTATTAAAAAAAGCCATTATGGCAGGAAAATTGTTGGGTGTGGTAAGCATCTTCCACAGCATGGAATTCTTCGCAGACAAAACTAACGAAATAGGTGTACCGACCGCGTAGGCCGCTCCCCACGCGCCGCCGACCTCGGATGGGTTGGCACCACGGATCCTACAACTTTCGGCAGGAGTGACCATGATGCAATTTGTCGAGACTACAAGAAAGCAATTCCCCCGCGCCCAGGTCTGGTTTCAGGGTCTCGATCAGTTTCAGAAAGGAAAAAAAAAGAAAGTTTGGCTGACTGCTTTGCCTGAGTTGTCTTAACGGGTCTCCACTCAGATGGTCAAGAAGGGCAGGCAGGAGTGAGGCCTGACATCAGGGGTTTAAAAATTCAATTCCGAGGGAGCCGGTGCAAAATAGAATGATAAAAATTGTGGTGCGTGTAGAAAATTTCTTCTAATGTTCCTTCCCTTGGGACTGATGTTATGATTTTTTGGGTTTTTTTTCGTGGGAGGGTTTCACCTCGCGTCGAATGTTGGCAAGTTGCCAACTGGAGCTTTTCTGAAGGCCGCGGCGAGGCAGAGAGAGTTTAAACCGGGTACGATTGAGCAGATGGAAGCTGTATTTTTGGAAAAAGGATGCCGTCTCTTGGTAATGAGTAGATCTGAAGATGGATAAAATACCAAGTAGCACAGAGTATTCAGATTCTAACTTGAGGATATTTAAGGACTTTGGAATTGGGATGAATGGATGGAATATATTTTAATTGCTGCCGCGAATTGCGACGGCTTACTTGTAAAATCAATAAACAAAATCAAGGGTTTCAAATCACTAACCTTCGAAGGGCGTGTTGAGCGTTCAGCGATGCTCGAAGCATCCGAATGTGCTGCGGCCCTTATTGAAATTTGAACGGACTACGGCAATACCAGGTTTATTTGCCACATAGAGGGAAACGAGCGAGTGCGACTGAGCAAGTCTCAAACAAAAGCGGGGCGCCTGATCAGGCAAGATCTTTGACGCGAGGATTGCCGGTCAATCAGTGGGGCTGGCTGAGTAGTGATATCATTCTTAATCGAAAGTAGTGGGTGCAGTTCTTCGGAGAGACTGGATCACAACATAAATTCCTGTACTTCATAGAAATACATCACGTGTAAGCTTGCTTAAACCTCCGGGTATTTGAGAGGAGTGTCAATGAGCTGGCGGCATTCAACAGAAAAAAAAAATAGCGAACAGCAGGAGACGCTCAAACATGTCTGGAAACTAGTATGGCCCTCTGCAATGAATGCTGTGGGTGGTGGGACCATGAGAAGGCGGTATGTATTGCCGACGAAGTTCTAGCCTCTGAGTTAAGTGGATTTTTTGACAAGGCATGTTTCAGAACCTGAACGTTATTCAGGTTGCTTGTCACTGGCTCGGCTCTCTAGGGTTACATATCAATGTAGCTAGTTGTTTCTTTTGAATAATATAAAGATGTATGTATGAACGTCAAGCGGTACACGATCTGAAGGTGGATAAATCACGCGCAAGGAATTAGGTCCACCAGTCTGTACACGCCTGTGGACGATGGGCCAGGTCTGGCGTTCGGGTACTACTCCAAAAACCCATTTTCGCCCAGCTCATGCTGATGGACGGCCCTACAATCAGCAGGTACCACAGGACTACGAGTTTTATGTGGGATCGGCTGAGTAAGTTATCGCAACAATAGGGAATAAAAAGTGCGATGCGAAATCTGTAGTTTGCGAGGCAACTAGGCTAGAGAAAGACTTCGCGCCCGGGAGCCGTGTATATACAGTCCGCTGATTACTCCTTGTCAAACAAGGTCTTCAGTGGCCGCACAAGTCCGATTCCTAGAGAATAATTTCTCCCCGTTCTTGAAGAGCTCGTCCTGCAAGGGGGGAGCGGGCGTAATTACGGACAGATGGCGAACGTCCACGTTCACCATTGCCTTCTGTTACTCCTCTGGTAGCATTAAGCCCGAAAGACAATTCACGTGACTACTGGTTTCAGCCCAGTAAGCATGAGTTACGTGCGTGTGGTTTGAATAAGGCCAAGGAGAGTCAGTGATGGCAAAAGCTTGGGATTAGCAGTAAGCGACTCGTAAGTCTTACTCTGCCGTCTTGCCGTTTGGTTGTCAGAAAACAAGTTACCTCCGACCGAGTTGAGAATGCTTGATACATCGGCCCTAATACCCTCTCGAACCATTAAGTTTCCCCCCCACGAAGTGGAATGTGGGTTGACCGGAGTCAAATATAAAGAGGCTGGCTCATGGGATTACATATTTATTTCCATCCAAGATTCCATGGAAGATGTTTCAGGATTAAACTTGATTGCCTTGGATGATAGGTGCAGCGCAGTCTCCGCAACTATCATCTGACAGCTTTCCAGCTCTTTCCTCATTTCCCTTCATCATGGCGACATAGGCGGAGACGCGCAGTTTGTACAGGTATTGAATGTATTTCAATCGCCCGCTACTCGAGCTGAATCAACAAAAAGTCCTCACCAGGCCTTGTAGTGCATTACGCTAGCTTGCAACACGCCCACCGCGGTACCGAATCTTGGAGGATGAGCAAGTTCGTGGTGGCAGCCCAGCTATCGAGCATGTTTTGTGTCATCATGGGGTTCATGTAAACCCCGAGAGGAACGAAAGGCTAGTCTGGAAGGAACAAACAACGAAGATCCACAGGGCGGACTTGACAAAAAAATTTATCCCATACTTTTGGACAAAAAAATTTATCCCATGCTTCTGGACAAAGATGTCCAGCTTAGGACGTTAGGAATTCGCCCGAAAATGCATTAAGGGAGAAAGATTTGAGAAGACTTTGCCATTGATAAGTTATATCTGTCTTGAGGAAGAAGCTTGTTCCTGCTATGGCTAGAAGTCTTAGGAAAGAACCCTCCACCAAAACTTCAAAAGAGCTGAAATTGAGAGAAACTCTGCATCAAACTTGGGTTAATCTCAAGCCATCTGCATCCTATGTTGTATTGGAGTACTACTTTGATTCCCAGGGCAGATTGATTAGGGGGGTTCACAATAAACTTTTGCAAGAAAAGTGTTGACACCACCCAGGAAGCTTACACAGGTGTTGCACATAAGTGCAGCACCAAAAATTTAAACTTGTCAAGAAACACACCATGAGAAAAAAAACATTTGGAAACAGTCTTGCGCACACCCACAAACACAGCCCCCACAACAATGCAGAAATTCAGCGAACATCAATCTCTGATACGGGATGTCTTTATCAATTTTGTTTTTCTGGATTTTGAAGACACTGACAACCTCCTGGACACCCATCTCAACATACCTTCCATCCCCAGTTTAGGAATGTGCTGAGTTGGAAACTCCTGTTGCATTTGGGTTCCAATGACTGATATTGTGATTATTGATTTAAGTCAAAAGTTTTGGGGGGTGTGGTGATGAGTTGTGGAGTGGTGTCAGCGGTGGGTTACTCCAAGGTGGATGAGAATCCACTCGATGGAAATTTACTGAGTCCTCCAGTGGCTCCAAGTCATAGATGGGTTCTAATCTGATCCAAGGTGTTCACGCCCGGCCGCTGATAAGTTTTGAGATCTTAAGGATTGAGGTTCCTTACAGTGATTTGTTGATGTGAGAGGAGTCAAGCTAGCTTGGAGTAGTGATTTGTAGATGTATCTTCAAGCTCAAGAGGAATGGTATAATGAAAAAGGTGGTTTTATTTATATCATCTCTTCTGAAAACCTAGGGAGTAATAGAGTTTGAGGAGTACATCTTATATATGCTATCTACAACAAGTGACTAGATATAAGCATATATGAAAGATGCTAATAATAAATTAGGGAAAAGGGGAAAATAAAAGGGGCGCGCTAAATTGACGCATCCACGCCCTAAAAAGGCGTGGATACGGGTTGACGCCTTAAATGGGGGCGTCAACTCTGATTCATGCCAAATTTAGGCATGAATCACAGTTGACGCCCCTCAATTGAGGCCTCAGCATCAGTTGACGCCTTAAACATGGGGCGTCAACTGTTATTCACGCCCCATGGCCCCTACACAGGGGCTGAAAAGTCCTCAGCGCCCTCTCTAAGAGGGCGTTGAGGGCTATTGACGCCTAATTGAGGGGCGTGAATGGAAATTCACGCCCCTCACTTGATCACAGAGGCATGGACAGCCATCCATGCCTCATTTGAGGGCGTGGATGACCACCCACGCCTCATTTAAAGGCGTGGATAACTGTCCATGCCCTCACTGCTGCACAATGAGTGCGTGGATAGACATGAAAAATTTAAAAAGAAAAAAAGAATAAGAAAATTAAATAAGAGATCATTAAAAAACTCAAAATAAAATAAATTGAAAAGAAAATAACATAAGATTTCATAAAAAAAAATCATCACATGTTTTTGCCATGTAAAAGAAAATAAAAATAAAATCACAACTATTTGCTGGACTGGAGATCCTGGTTGTAAATTGAGAAGTTTTCTTTAAGCTCTGTCCTCCAACCCCGTGTGACTTGAGAGGCATATTTGGTGGATCCAATGACGGGTGGGATGGGTGTTTTTGATCCATTTGTTGCCTTCAAAAGCACCAAGACCCAGTGATTTCCGTTGACGTGCATTAAGTGTATGGGATCCTTGCATGATTTTTCATCTTCAACGGAGGTTGTGGTGGGAATAAAGGTGAGAGATTCCTCCAAGGAGAGAAAAACAACTGGCCTGTGGAAATTATTGGCAATGGCTTGCCCATGATCCATCTTGCTGAGCCATTTTGAAGCAGGTATCTTGTCGTTGATTTTGGTGACCTTGAGGTGAGTGATGATGGTCTTGACAGTTGATTCACCGCCAAGTGTCTTTGAATAAGATGCCACGTTGCTCGTAATTTCTTTGGCCAATTCACGCCAGACCCTGAACCAACCGGTTTCGCCATATTCCAGTGCTGCCGCAATACACCTGAAGCCACAATTTCCATCGCCGGCTGAGTTGAATATATCGTAGACGTACTTCTTGAAAACTACAGGAATCTGAGAAGCATACAGGGACTTTGAAAGGAATCATTAGAAGATTATTTTGAAAGAAATGAAGGAGAAAAAGGGAAACTTACCACCCGGAATGCCTCTAATTTTTTTCCTTCACTGGGACCTTCTGCAATGTTTGTTTTGATATCCTCGTCTTTATTTTTATGTTTGTCTTCATCGTCAACGCCAAGATCCATACTAACGTCGTCGTCGTCCTGTTCGTCCTCCTCACTGCTTGAGTTGCCTTCATCTTCATCAGACTGCTTCATTTTTTTCCTTGAAGTTGATTGACTGGTGGTGAATTTCCTCTTCTTCTCTTCAGCGGCCAGTTTAATTTTTTTCCTTTTGTGATTGAGCTTCAACAATTTCGTGAGATGATGGGGCATGTTTGGTTGAATTTGAGGTGCCTTTCTTGTGTGCAGGGCATCCCTTGGTCTTCTCCTTGACTTGTGGCGCCTGAACCTTCGTAGCAACATGAGTACCAGCCAAGATTTGATGGAATTGTTCGAAAATTTGAGGGAGCCGCGTCTGAGGTTCTTCGTCCAGAAGCAAGTGGAGGCGGGCAACTTCGTCCTTCAATTCAAATGTAGGTGTTTCGTCCTGAGCCTGAAATGACCAAGAAATAAAATTTTAAGACCTCTAAACAAAATAAAACATCCAAAAAAAAAAATAGGACTTACAGAGCACTCCGGGTTGTAATCCAAACGCCATTGAGGATGGAAATATTCTGCCTCCAAGTCACCATGTTCCTCGAGTAATTGGCCAATCATGTGAGAGCAAGGAATTCCAGAACCTTCGTAGAATGTCCATGAGCATGGTTCCGTCAAATCCTTCTTCTCCAAAATTTTGAATTGCTTCTGGGCTTCAAGTATTGCATGCTTGGAAATTTTTGGAGGGAGGCGGAAGAAGCTGCGCGGAATATTTTTCAAAGTCTTGATGGAGTCCTTCCCAATGCCTTCATGAATGTGGGCGATTTGGTGATCAACAGCATGACAGAGGGATTTCCAGACAGATAGGAGGTCGCCGGAGGATGTGGAAATGAAGATCTTGATGAAAGCATGGCCAGATTTGACACGTGAGGTGTTTAAATTCCTAAGATGAGGGAAATGGCTGGCCAAGGCGACGACAAAGCTTTCCTTTACTGGCAAAATTGAATTTTCAAGATATTCTAGAACTGCCGGGCGCTTGGAAAGATGTTGTTTGAGTTCAGAGAGATTTTCTTCAAAGGAGTCCACGGTTTTGGAGTGAGTTGTGTTGTTCCAGATCTTCATGAAGTAATCCCAAGCCGTCAAATCACCAGGAGGAAAGTGCTTCTTGCAGTTAGTGGTGATGTTCTTGTTGATATGCCAAGCGCAGAGGTGGGTCTTTGAGTCAGGAAAAACAGTGGATAGAGTGTTGCGTAAGGCGGTTTCGCGGTCAGTGATAAAGACTTTGGGTACCCTTTCAGCGCGCCAGACGTGGTTGAGGAGATTGTTGACAGCCCAGAGATAACCTTCTTCATTTTCGTACATAAGGAAGCAGAAAGCAATTGAAAAAGACCTGTTTGTCGCAGTTTGGCCAATTACGTGAAGGAGAGGAAGCTTGTAGCGGTTGGTTTTGTAAGTTGCGTCAAGAAGGGCCACGTGATGATTAATTCGAGCTAGATGAATTGATCCTGGATGCGCAAAAAAAAGCTGTTGAATGGCCCCAGACGCGTCGACGGCTACATCCCAAACCCAGTTGCTTTCTTTGAGGAATCCTAGAAGTGCTTCAATTGGAGATCTGCCAAGGAGTTCTTGTTGTCTGATTTTGTTGATGGTATTGTTGATGGTTCTGTTGACAGCCAAGGTACCACTGTCTGACTCGCGGAGCTGGAGAAGAATTTGAGAAGGCTTGACATTGGATTTTGTGAGGCGGCGGACTTCTTCAACTTGTGAGGGGGCTAGTTGTCAATGAGAAGGGTGAGCTGAAGGACAATGAGAAGCTGAGTGGTTGTGGTGTCCATCAATGACGGCGAGGGACCAGTATAGATCGGTGCAAGACTTGGCTTTAGAGGTTGAGCCTCTGACTTTGAAGGGGCAATCACACTTGCGGGTGGAGCTGTCACGTTTCACTAGATTTTCGAGTTTCCCGCTGTAAGAACCACCACGATCACAATGAATATAGACGTTCTTCCCGGCATGAGAGCTTCCTTTGCTGATCCCGTACCCATGATTCCTGGCCCACAAACGTACGAATTCCACGAGATTGCCCACGTTTTGGAATCTCTTGCAAGGTGGCGGGTCCATAGGTGCTACACAGTTAAGAAAGGATTGGATGAGTACATAAATAAAATAAATTTTTTTAAAAAAAAGCAAAAGGGGGGCATTGGACCAAATAAAACACTCACTGCCAATGCTGTAGTCAAAATCCTTGACGTTGGTGACCAAATCATTGATGCCAGAAGCTGTGGTTGATCCAGCGTGGACAGAGACCTCCATTTTGACTGCTTGGGACCCCTCAGATGGTTTGTAGCTTGTTTCTTGATGGCTGTTGTCTTCCTCTGATGAGGAATTGTGTTCACTGGAGTTGTCCTTGACACAGTCTTCTGGGTGAGTGCTGAGCGGTCCATTGGCAGTTAAAGGCAAGCAAGGATCCAACGGCACCACGGGTTCCACCAACAACGACAAAGAATCCACGACCAATGATGTATCACCAACGACAACGGGTTTTGTCCAGCGGAAAGAAGTGCAGCGATTTGAGCCACTAACTCCTGCGAAACGGGCACAACGGGCTTAACCTGGTTGCTAGAAGACATCTACAAGGAAATAAAGCCAAAAAAAAAAAGCGTCAATATTGATGGAATAATGAGCAAAAAGGGCCAAAAAAGAGGTGGGAAGGACAGAGGAAAAAATGTCAGAAAGAGAAAAAAAAAAAGTCAGTCAGAGTGAGAAAAAAACAAAAAAAAAAGTTTGAATTAATCTACTCACCTTGATTTTGTGTTTGTGTTTTTTTTTGTTGTGTTGTGGTGTTTTGTGTTGTCCGTGGTGTGTTGTGTTGTGTGTTTTCTGTGTGTTTTGGTGTGTTTGGGCGGGTTTGGACTGAGATGGATGTTAATGGCAGAAAATTGCTGACATGAGACGTGCGGGCGTGGATGAACTTTGAGGATTGAGCCCACGCCCCCGCAGAAACCCCAAAATTAGGCGCGCACGCGCTCATCCACACCTTTTTTTTAGGCGTGGATGATTATTCACGCCTCTCCACGCCCAAAAAAAAGGCGTGGACGTCTGCGGACGCCCTCTTTTAGGGCGTCCGCAGGCGCGCACGGGGGCGCGCGCGCTCATCCACACCTTTTTTTTAGGCGTGGATGATTATTCACGCCTCTCCACGCCCAAAAAAAAGGCGTGGATGTCTGCGGACGCCCTAAAAGAGGGCGTCCGCAGGCTTCCACACCCTGTTTTTGGGCGTGGGGGGCGTGGTCATGCATCCACGCCCAACAAAAAGGTGTGGACAAAGTATTCACGCCTTGTTTTTGCGCGTCGAGAGGCGCCAACAGTCACCCACGCCCAATTAAAAGGCGTGGATGACTGCTGACGCCTGTTTATGTGGGCGTCAGCAGCCACTGACGCCCCTTTGGGGCCTGTTGACACCCCAAAAGCGGCTTCAACTTATGTCCACGCCCTTAATGAGGGTGTGAATCATGGTTGACGCCCCCATTTAGGGCGACAACTTGTATCCACACCTTTTTAGATGTGGATGTGTCATTTTAGGGGCGTCAATTTAGCGCGCCCCAAATAAAATGAATGTGAGAGGATAAAATATGCAGATGGAGAGTTACAAACTATGTTGGCCAGTTAAGGGGTAACTGGTTTGAAGTAGCCAGCTGACAAGTGGTGTTGGGGGGTGTGGTGATGAGTTGTAGAGTTGAGGAGTTAGGGAGGTTTTTTATGTGGGTTTTATCGTGCTTTTTGATGGGGCGAGATGCCACAAAAGGTGACTTGCGGTGATTTCTTGCCTAAAATTTAAGCTATAACTTGCACAAGAAATGTCACAGATGGGAAAGGTGTTTTATGCACGCAAGAAGCGGAAAAGTTTATTGTGAACCCCCCTATTGAGTGCATTTAAGTTAATATGGGATGAAAACAGTTGGAGCTTGGAGGAAACATATGCTGCTTATCCTAACTCAACATCATCCTACATCATTTCTCATCATCCCAACCCTCATGTGTGTTGTGCAAGTCCCAAACTTACTCTCTGCCTGTCTTGTTCCTCAATCAACTTGGAGACCAGAACAAGCTTGTGCCAAGCTGCCCCTGCATCATGGTTCTATTTGACAGATTCACTTGAGTTCTCATAAAAGAGGAAATATTTAATATTTGTTGAGGTTAGCTGATTTAGTACCAATCCAAGGTACCTAGCTTGTATTACATGAGACCAGTTGACTTCAACCAATACTAAAGAGGTTGTTTTAATCCTGGATAAACTAGGATGCACTCAACCAAGCCAGTTTGTCTGGCTTTGAAATTTAGTGCAGAGTTGATTCAGGATTATTGCATATTAACCAGTTTTGCTGTGCAGAAAATTCAAAGAATGATTGCAAGAGATTGATTGCAATCACCACAGTGTCATATCCAAATCACTAGGACTGGCTGTATATATATCCAGGGACTTTGCTATTATATTAAATGGACTGATTTTAACCAATCTTAAATTGTTTGGATGGATCCCATGAAATTTACTGAGATAAGTTCAACTACTTTAAGCTTGATGGAACTTAAAAATTCAATCTGCTGAGTGAGGAAGAATTGAAATGAGGAAGCACATATTTATTTTTATGGAGAGCTCTTTAACTTCAGAAACTGTAGTGTCTCAAGAGGAGTCAAGTAAATCTTTTCTTTGCACTTCCAAAAAACCTAACTTGGTTGAGCACATCCTAGCTAATCTGGGGTCAACCTATTTGATATTTACTCAGCTAAATTGATTGAATGTAGATTTGTTGATGTAAATAAACATGTATTGAGATGACTCCTGAAATGATAAGAAAGACAACGACTTAGTTTTTGTACTAAGTAACAGACCACCTTATTTGACACACCTGAGCGAGATGAACTAAGAGAGTTGAACAATGAGCTAAGGAAAAAGATGGCTGTGATGAAAAGAGAATATAACTTACTATGTCAGAACTCCCAGTCACTTTTGAGGAGAATAAAGTGATGGGGAGAAACTGAAATAGCTGGCCGAAGAGGGCATCTTTTATAATGAAATGAAAAATGAAGCGACAATAGAATGAAATACAATGAAAATGAAATGACATCATGATGAATTTTTCCGTGGCTGATTATTGATGAGCCTTGTCCTTCTGATTGATTTCCGTTCCTGATTTTGTTGATTCTCATTTGAATGAGCATAACACATTACAACAACAGTTGAAACCTGAACTGTTGAGCTATCTCATGCTTTTTCTTCCTTTCATTTCACTAACTCATCTGTTTCTATGTGTGCTCCAAGCCTGTCACCCACCTTTTGTCACATGTGGAATCTTTGCTGTAGAGGCCATGGCAGGAATCCTTTCTCATCCTTCCATGGTCATCCAACACTCAGCTCACCTGCATTGTGTTCTTTGTCCCAGCTCTCATCATGAAATTCTGATGAGAAGTTAAACCAAAGAAATATGAAAAACAAGGATTACATTCGAGGAAATTGAGACATGAAGTCTAACACAAATGGCTCAGAGGGAGGCTTGGAAAAGGAAGTAAAGGAACTAATGGTTTGATTTTCTTTTTCTTTTTTCATACTAAATAGAAATATGTTAGATAAAACTGATCACTAGAATAAAAGTGATTTAAAAATAAATAGGTCCATAAGAACCTTATTGATTACTTTATTCTAGTTTTTTTGTTAGTATTTTTTAGTTTTGGCTGTTTTTATCTTTCTCTGAAAGGTTTTGCCATTTTTGGTCCATTTCATTTCATTTATTCTATTTAATTTTATTTCATTAATTATATTTCTAAGTATTATTCTATTTAATTTTATTTCATTAATTATATTTCTAAGTATTATTCCATGTATAATGCTAGAATTATAGAGCTACTTATAACAAAATGAACAAAACAAATATGTTTAATAATATCTTATAATTTTGTAACTTGCTTTAATACCTCATAAGATACACTATGAGCTCTTAATTGCATCAAGCAGTGCTCAAATCATGTGGAATATCCTTACATGTGGTAACAATGAATTAATGTCGCACATTATATACCACTGGGTTGCACCCAGAGCAACGGTGGGCCAGCTACGCTACCCGTAGCGTTAGCTTATTAAGCTACGCTACATTAAAGCTACCGTTAGCGCCAAATTTTGACAACTAACGCTACAGGATTTTGAAAAAAAAGAAATGTAGCTTTAGCGTAGCGTTAGTTGTCCTCCCAAAAGAACAACTAAAGCTAACCAGATTTCTCGTTAGCGGTGTTGTAGCGGTGTTAGTTGTCAAAAAAGCTACGCTAACAAGTAGCGTAGCTTTTGAATCAGCTACGCTAACCTGTAGCGTAGCTTGTTTCTCAGCTACGCTAACCTGTAGCGTAGCTTGTGCATCAGCTACGCTAACCTGTAGCGTAGCTTGTGCATCAGCTACGCTAACCTGTAGCGTAGCTTGTGCATCAGCTACGCTAACCTGTAGCGTAGCTTGTGCATCAGCTACGCTAACCTGTAGCGTAGCTTGTGCATCAGCTACGCTAACCTGTAGCGTAGCTTGTTTCTCAGCTACGCTAACCTGTAGCGTAGCTTGTGCATCAGCTACGCTAACCTGTAGCGTGGCTGTGCATCAGCTACGCTAACCTGTAGCGTAGCTTGTGCATCAGCTACGCTAACCTGTAGCGTAGCTTGTGCATCAGCTACGCTAACCTGTAGCGTAGCTTGTGCATCAGCTACGCTAACCTGTAGCGTAGCTTGTGCATCAGCTACGCTAACCTGTAGCGTAGCTTGTGCATCAGCTACGCTAACCTGTAAAGTGACTGTACCAGTTATATTGCCAACATTCAGAACATTGATTTTGGAAACTCAAACATCAAAAAAAAAAGGATGTTAAATTTT
>SMGU01003136.1:0-13866 GCA_004348175.1 Puccinia novopanici | reverse complement strand
CCAAGGATTTGAAGAGCATTTTAATATGGTGGAAGGTATGTCATTTATATTTCCATGTTGTAAACAATTTGATATTGATTTCTGTTTATGTTTGTATTATAGGATCATTCAAAGACGTTTCCTGTCCTATCATCTTTGGCTAAAGACTACTTAGCCAGCTCAGCATCATCTTGTGCCGCTGAGCGAATGTTTTCCTCAGCAGCTGATGTCTGCTCCAGTGGTCGTGGAAGTTTGAAGCCACGGACAATTGAGAGGTGTGTGAGTAGTCATATGTGGCTCAAACAAGGGATTCAAGTAACAGGAAAGTTTGAGAAGGCTCAAAATATTGTCAAGAATTATGTTGATTTCTCTCAAAAAACTTCTAAAAAATAACTTGGTTTTATCTTTTATCTCTCATTGTCATGCTATTATCGTTTATGTTTTTTGCTCTTCAGAAAAAACGTTCAATATATAGATACTGTTGATATATCATCTTCTTTTTATCTGATTTGTTTCTTCCAGTAATCATAACACTGTTCTCCTCCACTACCATCACTTGGTTGGCTTACCTGTTAGCTGGAGTTACGCTAACATGTAGCGTTAGCGTAGCTGAAGCTACGCTACAGGTTAGCGTAGCTGATACACAAACTACGCTACTTGTTAGCGTAGCTTTTTTGACAACTAACACAGCTACAACACCGCTAACGGGAAATCTGGTTAGCGTTAGTTGTACTTTGGGGAGCACAACTAACGCTACGCTAACGCTACATTTTTTTTTTCAAAATCCTGTAGCGTTAGTTGTCAAAAATCAGCGCTAACGGTAGCGTTAAGGTAGCATAGCTTAATAAGCTAACACTACGCTACGTTAACGCTACGGGTAGCGTAGCTGGCCCACCGTTGCTACAGGTAGCGTAGCTGGCCCACCGTTGCTACGGGTAGCGTAGCTGGCCCACCGTTGGCTGTGGCCACTCCAAAACAAATCTCTCTAGTGGTTGGTCTGGCATTCTGACAATGGACAATATTTTTCTAGGGACAGAATCAGTTGAAGACCCACCATACTTCCCATCTTTTGATCCAGTGCGCCGGTGTAAGACTCAAAAGGTGTTGTGAAACCCTTTTGCTGAATTGAGAAGGGGATGGATGAGTTTCAAGCTCTGCCCTTCTATGCTATTAGAAAACAAGACCACCAAGATTGCTTGGAAGTTTAATTATTGTGATAGGGATGGTCTGGTTTGAGATGGCTGTGGACCAAGTGAGTTGATATATATAAGAGTAAGTGATGGTTTATGATGATGATGATGATGATGATGAGCAATGAGGACTGATGATGAGTGATGAGTGTAAAAGAATAATGATCCAAGGCCTGAGACAATGAAAAGAGATGAGCTAGGAAATCAAGAACACAGTATGTTCAGGGACTTAGATCAACACAAGAGAGGGACTTCAGAGAAGCATGTCTCTGTGCTATGGGCTCGGAACTAAGTGCGGATTGTATTTCGGATGGGGAACAGAAGAAATACAACTTGTAAAGGGGGCCTGAGTTGAGGGCCTAATGTGCAAAAGAGCAGAAAAGAAAGAAATGGAAAAGAAAGAAAGGAAACCCTCTTGGGGCCAAGATCAGAATTCTAACAGAGTGATGAGATGAGTGGTGTTGAGTATGGATGAGGAGTGTTGAGTGATGAGGAATGAGTGTGACGCTACGGCGCAGCTCCTGTGAAGACCGGAGAGAAGAGACGGGACACGTGAGGAGGATATTTAGGGTTCAACCTTCTTTATCATCAGATTAGGTTTCTCGTTGTATCTAGATTAGCTACTACCGGTTGTTTTCCTTTTCTTTTCTTCACTCATCTTTTTGTCCATCTCTCTCCTCACCACTCAGGTGATTCATCTCTCTCGCATCGTTGGCCTCCCATAATTTTCCCCTCCTTAGCTCACAGCGCGCATACTGGTATTCTCAGGTGATTCATCTCTCTCGCATTGTCGGTCTCCCATAATTGTCCCCTCCTTAGCTCACAGAGCGCATACTGGTATTCTCAATGAGATGGGTGATGTGGGATGAGATGTGAGATGTGGGATCAAGTGCTACAACCAGGGATTGAATAGAGGTTCTAGTGATGGGGGGTTATATAGTGAAAAAGGGTGTTGATTTTAAAAGGGGGAATAGCCTAATGGAAATTGAACCTGTTAGACCTTGGTCTTGACCAGGGATTGAACCAAGGGGCCTTATGAAAGGGTAATGAGGTATGTTATTTGAGATTTAAGGGTTGTGTTATATAAGGGTGTCTAATATTGTAAAACTATAATACAGAGGGGCTAATAATATAGAGTGACCAGAAAAGGGTAGTTTCATAGGGGATAAGACTACTAGACTATGTGTAAAAATCTGATGGGAAAATCTGGTGAGGAAGGGGGGAACAACTGAAGGAGAGCCCCCTTATATAGACAAGAGTGAGGGAATTTAGCTATAAGGTGAGAGTGAAAGGAGGTATTTTGGCTGGCCTAGCTACACAGCATTGAGGGATTTATGCTAGACTGAGGGATTTGTGCTGGCCTGAAAATGCCATGGAACACAATGGAACAACCAAAAATGAGGGGAAACAAATCTTCAGGTCATGTGTATGCACAGCCTGTCAACAAAAAGGGGGTTTAAAGTGAGGAAAAATAGCTCAGACCCTGTATCAAGTGAGTGATGCTCAGCAAAATTAAGAAGATAGGAGTAGAGAGTACATGTGACTGCATGACAGCCTGCATGGGATCTGCATGAGCCTGCATGGGATCTGCATGAGCCTGCATGGGATCTGCATGAGCCTGCATGAGAGTGCATGAGCCTGCATGAGAGTGCATGAGACCAGCATGTATGTCTACATCACAATGTAATTGTGTGTAGTGGGTTGTTGTTGTATGTAAATGTTGTTGTATGTGTATGGTGTATGTAGTATGTTGTTGTGTTAGTTGTGTCATGTACTGAAGGGTGTGTAAGGAGTTTGATCAGATATGTAAATGATAGTTTTGATTGGTGATATGTACTGATGGTGGCCAAGGAGGGTGTGTAACTTCTGATCCAAGGGGTTTGAGAGGTTGCTGTCCAAGGTGACCATAGGGTCAACTTAGCCATAGAGTCCGTTTCTCAAAGCAGATTTTCTGATTTCTGGCTGGTAGTATGATAAAAGAAGGGAAAAAGATAAAGAGAAAAAGAATAAAAGAAATAATTTTTTTAATTTTCAACATTTAAGAATACCGCACCGGCTTGTCCGAGTCAGAAGATTCTTCCTCCTCAAGTTGGCGTAGGGAGAAGACCATCCTTACCAGTGGCAAGGCAGTAGGACTGTTTGATATCAATTGAGAGAATCCTTGAGATGTGACTGGTGAACGTCGAACAACTCTAGCATGTCAACTTCTCAGGACAACCAACCTATCATTCTCAGCTCAAGCAACCCTTCAAAATTCACCATCTCCCTCAGTCCATCCTACTCGAACCAGGTTATTATTGTAAGTAATTCCGCTGATTCATCAATCAATCAGTTTCAAACAATCTCCTGAATCCAGTATCTCTGTGTTTAATCCAATCAATACATCTTATATCTTCCTCATCTCTTAAACTATCAACCCTTGGTTGATGTGGTCTGTTTAACTGAGGATAACACGACAGTGAGTCTGCCTCTCCTAGCTTTGAAGATTGGCTGTTTCCAAGATAATAAAGCCGGTACAAAAAAGCTTGCATTTCAAACACCACTTTTTTGTGGGATAATTTTCACCTCAGCCACACTGGCCGAGCTGTATGGGACAGATGTACAGGACCCAGGAGAGCCTGGATGACTAGGTTCTGGGGACCGGGGAAGCACTGGGGCCGGCCTGGCCCCATGTGCTGGGCGGCTTTGGACGTAGTTTTGCACTGCGATTCAATTGGTGTCAGTCCCGAAACCTGAATCCAAAGAACAAAAAAGATAGAAAAATTTACACCTAAATACAGGCTCTGTGGTGGAAACCAAGAGTAGCTGAAATAAATAAATAAAAAAGAGACAAAAAAAGTGGCATTGCAAACGCAAGCTTTTTTGTACTGGCTGTATCTGCTTCTTTGACACTTAGCAAACCTTTATTACAGCTAATCCTAAAAAGCTTGCGGTTTGGGTGCCACTTTTTTGTGGGAGTTTTTTCAGCCACCAACCTGTATTGGACCGTTTTACAGGCCCCTGGTCCAGCGTGCTCCCATGTGACAGGCGGTCAGGGATGTAATTTTGCACTAGGAGTCAATTGGTGCCGGTCCCGAGAGCTGAATTCAAATAACAAAAAATTTAGAAAAAATACAGGCTCCGTGGCAGAATGCAAGAGTGGCTGAAATTAAAAAAAAAGCGGCCATGGAACCGCAAGCTTTTTTGGATTAGCTGTAATTCCTTGGCAATAAAAAAATTGATAATAATCTCCTCAGATCCCCCCCCCCACCTAAAACTTATTTTTGGCTGCCAGTTGTGGTCCCTTCATGGCCATCTTGAAGATTTCAAGCTCAATCTTCCCCAGCTCTTAGTTGATGATTGAACTTGCTGAGAAGGGGGGGGGGAAGTATTTGGAAGAAAGAGGAAGAAAAAAAAGAAAAAAAACCAGATTAAAATTGAGCCACAAAAAGTGGCTGAAGGTCCAAATCTCCCACAAAAAACTGGCAGCCAAACCGCAAGGTTTTTTGTATCAGCTGTATTTGCATTGCCATCAGGTGGGCTTGAAGCCATTGCATGTGACTGAAACCGGGACAAACACTGGGAAAGACTTTCCAGACACCATTGCACTGCAAAAAAAACTTGATCAACTGCCTGCAGTTGACATTCAGCAAGCTCCAGCCAAGCTACCATCCAAACTCCACATATTTGCATATGTAGATTTTTTGGCACAGTCACTGTGCAGTGTGCACAGTGACTGTGCATCCAAGCTTGGTTGAATCAATATTGGAGAAAGGTTTGAGTAACACCACAAGCTTCCTTGGACTTTCAGCATGTCAACTGCATGCAGTTGAGCATGTTTTTCCCACAGTGTTGGTGCCTCCACTTGAAAGCATACATAAATAGCCCTGCGGTTCTACCAGATAAGACTTCTCCATCCCTCACCCCCACCTAACTACACCCTACACCCCCCACAAAAAGAAAGACTTTGGTTGAGAAAAATGCATTCACCAATCCTTTTGGTCTTGGTCATGGCATTCTGTCTACTTGGACATGCTACTGCGCAATCCAGTGGTTCCGCAGTGAGCATTCAACCCATTCCTGTAATCTAGTCCTCTTCTAACTGTGAACTGCTGGCAGAAAGAAACACCCTGCACAACTAAGTTTCTGACCCCAGACATCCTTACAACACATCTTTTATCTCTGAATTCCTCCTACAGCCCGCAAGTACCAATCTTGGTTCTGGAAGGTGTTTTGACTGCCTAAGTCACAATTTGTTAATGTTTTGCAAAAAACACGGCTGCTAATTGGTCAAGAATCTCACCAGCCCTACCAGCAGACACCACTCGGATTCAAGATTGTGGATCACATCATTCTCCTTTTTGTGTGTTCCGTTATCCCAAGAGCATCTGCCTGTCTTCTTGTTGTCTTCTTGAAACCAGATGTGATGGTGCCCACTTGCACATCTCTTTCCATTTCTCTCTTCAGTTTCTGAATTCTTCCTGTTGGTTTCTCCGCCATGAATCAAGCACAATTTTGATGGCAAAGTGTCTGTCTTTGACCAACGTTGTATGGCTAAGTTCAAGTTTGTTGAAACACTTACACACTTCAGATAATCCACCCATGAATCATCATTTACTAGGGAACCTGCGGCTTACACTGTGGATTCCCTTGAACTCATGGCTGAATGCAAGAACTCAGAACAAGGCAAGTAGTACAAGGCAAGTAGTAAAAATAGCTGAAAGTGAAACATGAAAAATGGGTTCTGCAATCATAGGCCCACATTTCTGAACACGAGAGAAAGTGAGGCATTTTGTAGTAACAATCAGGCCGCTCTTTTGAATTGGAGAGAAAGTGAGAGAGTGGCAAGGTGGGTCAGGCTACTGTGAAGAAACACAGTCAGCTGAGCAAGGTCAAAATTCAGGCAAACCTAAAACTGACCTCAAGAAAAACATGTTTGACTCCGCCTGATAACATCATGGTTCATGATGTTAGTGGTCTTTGGCGTGTGACCTAGATTGGCAAACATTGATATGTATAAGCCAGTGACATTTGTCACTCTGGACAGGGCTACATATAGCTGTCCATGGCTGAACGCTGAGGCAAATAAACCAAAACGACTGAGAGGCTTTGTCCCTGCACCTTGTTTATGGTGAGCGCAAATGCCACAGCTATGGGAAATTGATATTGGGAGAATGACATGCCGTAAAATTGGTCTGCTTTGTGGATCAGCTTGATTTTTGGGATGAGGAAAACCTTTCCCACATAGCGCCCAGTAAGGATACGGCACTTAATAACAGTGTTGGAAATGTCTATAAATAAAAAACGTGTCCCATTTGATAAACTGCTTTTTAGATTCAAGTTACGGAGCAAGATTACTGGTATTCCTATTTTGAATGTTAAGAATGAAACTGGGAAACCTGGCATAGAAAAAGTATTGAGAACTTCTTCAGTCACTGCCTCCTTGCTGGTTTTTCCATTGTTTTAATTCTCCATCCTATCAATTGATTGGGACACGACAGCCCTTCCCCCAACCTTTTGAAGGCAGTAATCGTTAAGTTTCATTAAATTGGTGTTGAGAGGGGCCAGTATCAAGTGGCCACTGTAGTATTCACTGAGAGCAGGTAGATTGTTAGCATCCAGCCTGGTGTGCAAGCCACCATAGATTGTATTGATTGTGTTGTTTGCAACAGGTGTTTCATTAGAGTGCGTGTGTATATAGTGTTAAAGTTCAAGGAAACCTCCACAGCAAAGTGCGTTTGGTCAGAACCATTACCAATAGAAAGCAACCATTTGGCAAACTGCGCGCTGCAAGCTTGAGCAGAAGGATCAGTCACTTAATCTCAGGTTTTCAGTTAAATCCAAGTAAGTGACGTCCTGCCAAAGGTAGGATTTTATGATGCAAATGTTTGCTTGATCAAAAATCAACCCTCCTTGAACCATGGGTAGAGTTTGGCAAAAGTCGCCGCCAAAAACCACCACCTTACTCCCAAATGGTCGATTGTCCTGCATCAAGTCTTTAAAAGCGTGATTTACAGCCTTCACAGCTAATTTGCTTTTCATGGAGATTTTTTCCCAAACTATTACACGACACTCTCTTAGTGAGTTGGTGGATCTTGCGCAAGGCCTCCAGGAACATTGTGATGTAGCGTCAGGGTTCAGGGGTATTTTGAACCTTAAATTTGCAGTCATTCCATCCACCAGAAACAACGCAGCAACACCAGAGGAAGCAACTTTTATGACTGGAATGCTCACTGACTTGAGATAGTGAATGATGGTGTTCAAGAGGTATGTCTTTCCACATCCTCCAGGTCCGTCAACATAAACCAAGCCAGGCTCATTGGCTGTTGTTAAGTCAATGACAGCATTGAGGATGACACGTTGGTTTTAATTGAGGTGTGCTGAATTCATTTGAAAATTGTCGGTGTGAGACATCATCTCAAGTTGTTCTTCTTCTTGAGCGTACTGTACAACATTCCAGATATGATCAATGGATTGTAATGGTTCCAAACCAACATCTGCTAGAGACTTGGCATGTTCAGCTAGCTTCTGAGCAAATAAATAGCAGCAGAGAGAAACCCTATTGTCCACCAAGGAATCTGGCACCCCACGGTTGTGCTCAAGCTGATGATTGAAATTGTTGGACAAAGAATCAATGAACTTTTTGAATAGCTAAAGAGGATTTGCCGGCGGACTGTGCAATAATAGCATACAGAACATCAGGGAAAGGCTGCTGCCGGTCATCCAATGAGATGCATCAGACATGCACTGTATATAGTGCCGACCTGACACCAACGACCCCATGGAATCTGCGGCATCTCGGAAGGTGGTGTACGTTGTACCAGCAACAGTACGCAAGTCAGCAAAACTCGTCGGTCCTTGTTGATTTAGGAGCAAAAGGTGCAAGTAGTAGTGTTCTCCTTCGTTTATGGAAGCAAAGTAAATGCGAAAAATCATTTTGGAAGCTTGCTCTCGTCCTTTGAACCGTTTTTTGTCCGTCCAAGTGAACCATTGGGGGATTTCCTGATATAGAAGGGATCTGGCCCTTCTTCCGTATCCCACTGCGTTATTGGCGTTGAAGCAAAAGAACTTTGTCAGAGTTGTGCGTTTGGCAGAACCACTTTGCATTTGCCTCAATAATATCTCTGTGGATGAGTAGTAAACCTTCTGGTTTCCCTCAAGATGGAGTGCAAGCCGCTGAATAGCTGGTGAACGTTCGTTAGTAGGAAACTGAAACAACCGGTACACAGCTGCTTCCAGCGTGACGGAAAGGTTCAGCTAGAGATCTTCATAGCTGCTCATTCAAGTTAACACAAAAAATCACACCTTTGGATGGTCCAATGTATCTCCTGTTAATGAACTTGAGAGTTTTGTCGCCTTGCATCATTTTCAATGCAGCGCGGTCAACTCCTTTGCAAATGTATTCAAAGAGATATTGCATGGCATGAATGCCATATGGAATCTCCATGTTTATGTGGCAATTAAAGCAAAGGATAAGATACTTGTTGTATGGCACTACATGGCGGTTGTGAAAGATGGCACCGGATTTTGTGACTGTCCTCCTGCTATCTTGGTGACGATATAGTGGATAAGCATCCTCCACCAATGTTGTTTGCTGGGAAAATGGCTTGGGAAATTTATTTTGGCTGGAGCCATTCTCCCAAAACATGCTGGTTGGCCCACAAGGACCGTGTAACATGCAGTTCTTGAAAATGTTGTGAAGGGTTGGTTCCACGTCCGGATCTGGGATCTCGGCAGTAACAAGACAATCAATCACGTTGGCGGTACAGGGAACACTACCTGGCTCAAGAATGAGCATTACATGCGCGTGAGGGAGACCTCACCTCTGGAATTCAATAGTGTACACAAAAGCAACAAACCTTCCCAGGCAATCATTCTTAGTGAAGTCTTTGATAAATGAGTCAAGCTTTATGCGGAAAACCCTGGTTACCAGGTCAGGCATGTTGCTAGGGCTTTTGTTAGGTTTCAGTTGAGCTTTAATATCTGGCCATCAAGTGTTTGCAGTGATAGTGATAAAAAGGGAGGGTTTGCAATACTGGCAAACAGTTGCCATTGAATCTTGATACAGCTGTAGCATATTTCAAGGAGAACCAGAGAATGATGACGGCAGAATAACACGTCTACCTTGAACGTCAAATTTGTCTTGGAATGATTCTTGCACACCACAGTAGAGTTCAGCCCTTATGTGCCCTTGGTTGAAGCAAAAGTAGTTCAATCGGCTCCTTTCAATGCAAATATAAAAATTGTCCAAGAATTATTGAAAGAGGATCTTTCCAGAAAGGATTGCTGAGAATTCGTCCAGCCAATCAAAAATCATGTGAGCATACCATTCACACTGAGATATGGCTCAAGATTGAAAAAAGAAAAAAAAGCAAATTAGGGCCCTCAGCCACTTCAATGCTTCATTAAAAAAGCTAAGCTTACATTGATTGCTAGCAACAGTGGGCCAGCTACGCTAACCGTAGCATTAGCATAGCGTAGTGTTAGCTTCTTAAGCTACACTACATTAAAGCTACCGCTGTGGTATTCTTAAATGTTGAAAATTAAAAAATTATTTCTTTTATTCTTTTTCTCTTTTCTTTCTCTCTTTTTCTATCTTTTCTCATACTACAGGCCAGAAATCAGCATATCTGATTGGAGAAACGGACTCTACGGGATCAATTTACCCTATGGTCACCTTGGACAGCAACCTCTCAAACCCCTTGGATCAGAAGTTACACACCCTCCTTGGCCACCATCAGTACATATCACCAACCACCACTATCATTTACATATCACACTCTTTTACACAACCCAGTACATACTACATACACAACAATCACCCAATACCCTCAATCACATGGACATGCACAATGCATGCGGGCTCATGCAGGCTAAACTAGTGGATTTTCCAAGATCTGATCTAGTTTAGTGTGTTTGGTCTGAGCACATGACTCTCGCAGATACCATGTGGTGTCATGCAGTGTTATGCAGGTGCATGCAGTCTAATTTAGTGGATTTTCCAATATCTGATCTAATTTAGTCTGTATGTGGCTGTGCATAATCACCTGATCCCTGATCTGAGCTATTTTAGTGGATTTTCCTTCTATGAACTCACTTTTTGACAGGCTGTGCAGTCACATGACCTGATGGCTGTGCAGTTTAGTTCTGTATTGGGTTGTTCCATTGTGTTCCATGGCTTTTCCAGGCCAGCACAAATCCCTCATTCTGGCTAAATTCCCTCAATGCTGTGCAGTCAGGCCAGCACAAATCCCTCATTCTGGCTATATTCCCTCAATGCTGTGCAACCAGGCCAGCCAAAATCTCTCATTGTTGTCTATATAAGCCTGTAATGTTTTTGTCATTCCCCCCTTCCTCACCAGATTTTGGTATCAGCCTATTACACATACCCTTATTAGTCTTTATCCCCTATAAACACTATCTGCTCTGGTCACTCTATATTATTAGCCCCTTCTATATTATAGTTTTACAATATTAGCCACCCTTATATATATCAACAAACCCTTATATTCCATAAACCCCTTATATTCAACCAACCCTTTATATTCAACATTTCCCTCACTGGGGTTTGAACCCACTACCTCTACCCAACTTTATTCTCAGAAGCCTGAGCCCTTACCAGCTAGGCTATTCACCCTTCTATAAACCTCAACACCCTTCTCTCAATCTATAACATCTCTCATCACTCAACACTCTTCATCAGTATCCATCATCATCATCGTCACTCATCATCATCATCAACACTCAACACTCATCACTCATCACTCATCACTCATCACTCATCACTCATCACTCATAACCCCTCTTTATCACCACCAACCTCTGTTCAATCCCCACTCTCATCAATAACCTCTCATACACTCTTCAACACCACTTCTCATCCATCTAAACCCAATCCACTTCTGAACAACAGTAGTATCTTGATACACCCCATCCTATCACTATATTAAACCTTCCAATCCAAGATTGGGGGGCTTGTTTAGTGTCTAGAATCACAGAAAGGCAGAGGTATCCTCATTCATCCCTTTCAATACTCAGCAAAAGGTCTTCACTGACACTTTTGAGCTTTACAGCGGGAATCTTACACATGCGCCAAATTGTCCTCTCCACGAACATACTCAAACCGTAAATCGAAGTCAGCCAAGAGTTCGAGCCAACGAGCCTGTCTTCTACTGAGAGTACGTTGTTTGAGGAGATAAGTGAGGGAGTGATGATCACTCATGACATTGACTTTCATGCCAAGGAGCAGCATTTTCCATTGCTGAAGAGCATGGACAACGGCCAGGAGTTCTTGCTCGTGGACTGGGTAGTTTTTCTCGGCTGGCGTCATCAAATGTGATTCGTACGCAATAGGAGAAGAGGTTTTCCACTCCTTTCCCTGAAAAAGGGCCGCCCCGAGACCCGAACCACTAGCGTCAGTGAATAACCACAACGGATCAGGGGAATCATAGTCAATATTATGGAGGACAGGCAAGGAAGTCATGATCCGTTTAATGTTATTGAATGCTGCCTCTTCGGCCTCTCCCCACTTGAAATCCTTGGGCGCCAGTTTGCTGCTAGTCAAAGGCGTGAGCGTTCCCACATATTTCTGTAGTCCCCAGATGAACTTCTTCATCCATTGGACTGTTCCCAGAAATTTCTTGACGCCTTTTGAAGAGCGTGGTGACGGCCAATTCAAAACTTCCCGGATCTTGCTGTCGTCCGCTTGAAATCCGCCTGCTGAAATCCAGTGACCAAGGAATTTGATTTTTTGACAAAAAAGTTGAGTCTTTTTGGGACTACAGTAGAGATGAGCAGATCTGAGTCTATCCAGTACCTTTTGTACGTGCTCCTTGTGGTCCTCAAATGTTTGCGAGAAAACAACGATGTCGTCCAAGTACACGACACAGACATCATTGATTAGGTCACCGAGGGCTTCCTCGAGTCGGGCCTGATGGGTGGCTGGAGCATTGGTCAAGCCCATTGGCATGACAACCCACTCAATCAGACTCCATGGCGTTTTTACTGCTGTAAGAGGAATATCTGCCTCCCTCATTCGGGTCTGAAAAAAGGCATTGGTTTGATCTAAAATAGAAAAGATTCGCCCTGATGCGACCATATGCACCAGCTCATCTACATTTGGTAGAGGCAAACAATCCCGTACCGTGAGCCTGTTAAGAGTGCGATAGTCGCAAATCCAGCGAGGTAAGGCCGTCGGATCCTTCTTGGGGATGATGAAACTGGGTGATGTGTGTTGGGATGTTGAACGTCAAATTTGTCCTGCAGCCATGTGTTGATCAAAGAGTGTACGCCACGCCTTCAGATGTTTCTGAGGATAAGGAAACGGTTTCTCATTGAAACTTGCCTGGGGGTCTGTTAAAACGATGCAATGTTGAATTCACAATGCCTCAAGTTGCATCTTCTTTGGAAAGGAACCGTCCTGAAAATTGTCTTCCGATCCTGTTTTGTCAGAAACCGCCGGGATTTCTGCTGGAAACAAATCCTCAAATTCCATCAAAATTTCCTGCTCCGCTTCCTCACAGCTATTGATCTCACTATCCTTGTGGGGCTCAATAGGTGTGGAAATTTGGGATGCATTGCTAAGTCGAAAATCCTGTATGCTATGGCCAGAATTTTCACAACGCACACGATTTGAGGGGATAGAAACAGAAAGTGAAAAATTGGATAGAAAAGGGATTCCCAAAATTAAGTCATGTTGTCCCGACAAAGGCCCTACTTTGAACAAAACGTTTTCGAAGGTCAAGCCTGATGTTGGGTTGGTCAGAGTGAGAGTGCATGAACGTCGAAGGACAATGGGTTAGGACAAAGTGTTTTGCAACGCAAGAGAGATCTTGGTGTGTCGGTCAAGATCCTGTGTTTGAAATCCGAATGTTGACACCGTTTGCTCAGAGATCAGATTGATTTCTGATCCCGTGTCAACCAAGCCACGTAAGTCTTTCCCGTTGCACATGAGATTGATGATCAGACGTTGAGTCCCTGGGACCTCCACACACCTTTCCATGCCCGCCAGTGCCAGCTCTTCATCCAAAGCTGCCAAAGCGGCTACGGAAGCTTTGTCGAGTTCAGGAAAGAGATTTTCTTCGGCAACTCCCACAACCAAAGTTGCTCTAGGTGGGGGGCAGCCCGCGGGAGGGTGGACTGACTTCCCCGCCGCCGTTGACGTTACAGGACCTCGGGGGCGCGGTTGCTTGTAGTCCGCCGGCTTGACAGGAGTCTTAAAGGACTCAGGGATGTTGACATAGGAACGGTCCCCCCGTTCAGGACACGCGCCAGGTGTGTTGCCGCATGCTTTCTTGCAATGGTGGCATAAACCTTTAGAATCGAGGTAAGCACGTAGGCGCCAAAGATTTTCTTCGGCGGTAGGTCTGGAGGAGGATGCTTGTGCTGTGGGTACACCACTTCTGCCTCGTGCAGGGGCTCGACGGGGCAAATTTTCATCAAAGGCAACCACCCGCTGTTCAAAAGCGGCGTATTCAAAGGGTGAAACCAAGAGAAGTTGAAAGTCATGTACCTTTGTCTTGTGATCCGCATGAAGGCCAAACGTCACAGCTTCCGCCAAATCAAATTCAGATAAAGTCTCCTTTTCAAAGTTGATCATTGAGCAAAGCGTACGAGCCCGTGTGCTGTACGACACAAAAGATTCTGAGTCTCCCATTTTGAGGAGGCGGACCTGTTCCCGTAATTTGGTCAACCAAAGGGCCGGGAGTGCAAAAGCCAA
>SMGU01003127.1:0-12590 GCA_004348175.1 Puccinia novopanici | reverse complement strand
AGACTTCTTTTATATTACTATAATGTTAATGATTCTAAGAAAAGATAAAAACAAAAATATCTTGAGGGGAAGAGTTGAAATTCCAACACATTTGAAATACCATACATGGAAATTGACTCAGGAAGGGCCTTCCTGTCTGTCCAAAATCTGTGTTTGCACACAAGGCCATTGGGGCCCATGTTTTGGTGCAGCCAGGAACCACTCAGCTCAACTTGAGCATATTCCCTAGAAAAAAAGGCTTAGGCTCCAGTCACTAAGGCCATGACCAGAATTTCTACCCTGATACATGGCCATAAATCAAAGCAGACTATATAATTTCCTGTGGAAATCTGTGATTGAAAGCAGTAGTACTTTCCCAGAAGGTCTAGCTTGCAGTCAGCCCATAACAAGCACAGTGGAACCATCCCACCAGCACTTCCAGTGTCACTTGCATTTGTATTTCAAACAGCTTGAAAAACCATATCTTGTATTTCTCAAAATGCTTGCATTTCTTTCTTCCTTGGATTATGCATTTAAAACTGCATAAATCTTATTTTCCTAGATTGTCTGCCCCAGTGTCTCACAGGTTTGAAGTCACCCACCACCCTGTCAGGAAACATAGCAATGCTGTAATGCTTCCACCTTGGTGGGGTGTAGGTGGGGGCAACACTGGTAACTGGTCCATGGGCCAACTTTGGGTCCTGGTTCCAAACATAAGGTTGTTCTCTCCAGGGACCTACTCAAACAAGTTCCACCAACAAAAAGAAGATATGAGGGAGAATTATATCACAGTTAAGAAGACAAAACTAAATAAATATCAAACTGAAATTTATTGAGAAGAAAAAAAAAGTAATTAGTCCAAGCTTTTTGAGAAATATTATATGTAACAACTTGATGAACTTCCTGACTAATTCAGAAGCTATATTTAATCATGGTATGGAGGTATAGCAACACTGAAACAAATTTCAGTGTCCATACCAATTGAATCATTCTCATCATGAAGCTTCCCAGCAATAGTATTGGGATATGCTGTTGAGTTTTTGGGTCTCTTAGCTCAAATTCAAGGATTAAATGGATGAAATTGATTGAGATGGAGGGCAGAGATACTCCAGAGAATGTCACTGGATTGGTAAGGTGTGGTGGAAAAGGAGGGAGAGGAAACAATGAGGTTGATTGCTTGGACTAGGCTATGTTTTAATAGACTATATACAAATTGGTCAAGATTGGGTTGAGAAGGAAATTGAATAGAAACAACTGAGAGATGGATGGAGTTCAGATCAGCCAGACTAGACAAAAAGAGCTAAAGAATTTCTTGGACTACATAAGCTAAATAAGAAAAAACAAAGACATAAAAAACAGAAATAGGTGTTAATTTTTCTTGATAAACTGAGAGAAAAAAGAAGTAATTTACTGAGATAAGAGGTTGACAGTAACACACAACAGCCTTGTTTTATATTATGTTGAAAATTCAACTCATCCCTTGTTTTAAGTTCTTTCTTCCTTCTCATTTGTATTGAGTCTGCTTATTTTGAACTGGTTTGTATTCATCCAGTAGTCTGTTTTTTGTATTGTGTACACACTTAAGTAGTCAATGCATACTATTTAGTAGTGGAATCCAACAACTCATTTTTCCAGGATAACTTCCTTCCTTTTCTCGAATTATTATCTGACTCTAAACTTATCACTGGGGATTAAAAACCCTCTTTGGTTAAGTTGATTCATTTTTCATTACCACAACTTGATCAATTGTATCTAGTCTATTAAAAAATAGCCTAGCCCAATAAATTAAACTCATTGGTTCTTTCCCTCCTTTTCTATCCTTGAGCCTGCCTGGTGCTAAAATTCACTGCAATTCTCCCTCCTTTTTTGTTGCCACTCTTGAGCTTGAGGTCAAAAATTCAACATATTACTATAATTTTAATGATTTAAAGAAAAATAAAATAAAACTAAAAGTCTTGTGAGTGAAAGAGTTGAAATTCAAACATATACCATCCAATAAATTATCAGGTTTAGATGCATTCACCATGGTTTCCAGGCAAATACTGCACAGTCTTTATGTTTCCCCTTAAATTTGCTGACAAAAACCAACTGAAACATTTGCAAAAACAGCACTTGTCAGCAGGAAGTGCCTTGAAAACATCCCTGGTGATTACCTCACCGACTGCTTGGAAGCTCACTACACAAGATTAAATATCAAACACCCTCACTGAAAAAAAAAAAAAAAAAAAAAAAAACTTGCTCAAGTGCCTGCAGTTGACAAGCAGAAAGTTCAAGGAAGCTTGTTGTGTTACTTTAACCTTTCTCCAAGAGTGATGCAACCAAGCTTTGATACACAGTGACTGTGCCAAAAAATCTACATATGCCAACAGGTGGAGTTTGGATGGCAGCTTGGCTGGAGCATGCTGCATGTCAACTGCAGGCAGTTGAGCATCTTTTTTTTTTTTTTTTGCAGTGAGCCCTCACATGTTCTCTTATGTGATTAATCACCACTGCCACTAGCACATCCTTACTGGATTTTAGATCACACAAAAACCAAAAAAGATATCCCAAATCCTGACAAAGAAGGAGAACAACTCCAAGAGGGAAAATATCTGGGGGTACCAAAGCAACGAAGTCAACTTGATCTGATAGGATTTTACCAGCAGAACAACATGGAGCACAGCAGAATCCCCAATACAATTTACATGGACTGGCTGCCAAGTCCTCAAGGCTGAATATCAAATAGGGAAGAGGGTATCACAATGTGTATGTTTTTGCCGAAGCTTCCTTTTGGTAACCTGAGTTCCTTCTATTCTAATTATATGAGGCAAAAACAGGATGCGTGAGGCATTGATGGTAAATGGACTACTGTTAAGATGGAATCTTCTGCCTGAGTGCACCTGGCAGAGAGAGGGATTTTTTTCCCTTTTTTTCTAGAAAAAAGAAGGGGAGATGGAGAAAGACCTGATAGAATCACACTTACACATGGTGACTTGTCATCTCGGCAAAGTGACTGACTAGGTGGAAGGCCCTCCGTTGAGATATTTGTTGGGGGAGCTAGGAAGTAGATGAGGAGGCACGAGTAGCTAGATCAATGCGACGATCGACTTCTACCAGTTTATTTAAGATGATAGAGCGTTCCGCTTCGACGTTCCTTTTGAGAGCATGCAGACTGAAAACAAAAAATCAAACGACCGATAAGGGTATGAAGAAGAGTGGATGGATGGAATGTTGAGGGGGGACCTCTGTGGACTAACTTGAGCAAGTGACGATTGAGCTCCGGGAGCGACAAACGGGCGAGGTCGGATTCAGAGAATGAGCCGTCTTCCTGATCGTCGGCTTGACTGATGGGCAGCGGTGGGATGGAACTGGCCCGTGTATCCGGCTGGAGGTATTGTCCAAATAAGAATCCAACTGCGGTGAAAAATCATCAAGGAAGTGGATCGATGAGAAATTTATGGCTGCTTGCTTCCATTTGATGCGTTTTAATTCGTGCCCTGCATCCTGTTTGGCAATTCTGCACTCACCTGAGACTATCGCGATGGAAGTTGTCAGTGCCCCACGAATGGTAGACATCCTTCTGGAGGCAGATCAGTCAGAACATTTTACATCTTGGAAGGGATAGAACGAATGAGACATGCCTTTTACTTTTTCCGCCTTTCAGGCTGCGATCGTTTTATTGTGATCCGATTCTCTAAAGCCCGAGTGAGGGCGGAACGGGGACCCGAAGATGACCCGGGTACTGGCTGACACTGAATATGCAATGTGGTGATTTTCTGTTTTGCTGTGCACTTCTTTCCTTGTTTGACCAGCAAGAAAAACACACAGAATGACTCAAATCAAGAAACGACAGCACGAAGGAGAAGCAGAACAGGCTCAAAAAGAAGAGGGGAAGGAACAAGAGGTATGTAGCCGTTAAAAAAACAGACTGACAACAATTTTGGACTGAAGATGATGATGACCTTTTTCTTTTTCCCAGAAAATCGAGGTGACGTTCGAGTTCTGCGACCTGAAGGCGATCGACTACCATGCGATCAAGCATCTGATCTCACAGCTATTCCGAATCGCACGCCCAAAAACAGACACGGATTCGGAGCTAGCAGATAAGACTCAAACACCCCTTGCCGTACCGCCCTCCAAAGCCCCCCTGAAGCCCGTCCTGGAAGACCTGGATGTCGGCGAGCTGGCCGATTTGGTCCTCAGCGAACAGAAGGAGTGGGTCGGCTGTACCGTCAAATGCGACGAAGATGACTGCGACCCTTACGCGTTCATTAGCGTCTTGGATTTGAGAACCTATCAAGTGAGGAATCCTGTCTCCCAACTCCAAAAATCATCTCTCCCGCTATTCAACCTCTTAAATTTTTACTTTGAGGAATTAATCATCATCCATGTTTGAAACATCACCAGCAAAAACAGTCCATCCTGACACTCACCAACTACCTCACATCAGTCTTAGCCTCTCCAACAACATCATCTTCAACCCAAGCCAATGAATTATTGACGGTCCTAAAACAGTCACTGCATCCTGAGGGGTCAGGTGTTGGACTAGTCCTAAGTGAAAGGTTGATCAACATACCGGTGTACATCATGCCCCAACTACTGACGCAACTCGGAAATGAAATCAATCATGCCCAATCTAAAGTATCTTGAAGCCAGCTCTCTATCTCATCGAGACGTTATTGAGCTTGTTCTCTTATAAATTGGGGTTTCCTCTTTTCCTGAAAGAATGCACCAGGCTTCAACTTTGATCGGCTATTAATCCTCTCCCGAGTATTCAGGATCCCACCAAACCAAGATGCAGATCAAGAAGTCAACCCTACGTTTGATTCCATCACCAACGAGGCACAAAAATCCAAGAAGCACAAGACAGAGGCTAATTTGGATGAGGATGATGCAGATCAACTCGGTCTCTACCATCCAGAAGATCATATCATATCTCAAGTTGAGTCGTCTGCCTCCCTTGATGGTGTCTTCAAAATGACCCAAAAAAGTCAAGTCGAAAGAGAAAGTCGCCTCTGGATGACTAACTTGCAGATTATGTCTCGTCGTTAGTTTGCAACACATACCATCCATTTCAGCTTACCCAATACAAAGAAAACGCGCAAAGGAGGCCCGGATGCAGAGTTCGGAGTTGACCAACAAGGCCGGTTGATGTTGATCGAACTATCGAAATGGGACCAGATGGTCGAATCTCTAAAGCAGTACATCGGCGACCCCGATCAAATGTGTACCTCCTAAACGGTTTCCTCAAAAAGGTTTCAATGCGCTAGCCGAGCGAAAACCTTGAAACAGATGCATTTTTGTTTTCCTTCTTTCGGGATATCATTCATGTACAACGCGCTCTCCGCAAAGACTTTACCGAAGGCTTTCTGCGAGACAATCTCTCATTCCTTCTGACAGGAATGAGAGGCTTGACTGGACATCGGAGTCATGTGCCGTCGACCATTTGAAACTTCCTCCCGATGTCAATCAGATAAGGACAGGGTCGCTCAAGGGATATGAAGCTATGAGGTCTCGACTCTCTGGATCGTGCCTCATCCTCATCTTGAGCGTTGGTAGTCGCAAGACCGCCTTGTGACTTGTTGTTGAAATCTATATCTCATGTCGCATTTTTTTATAAGAACAACTTCATGAAATACATCTAAACCAAATCATGAGGTATCACTGAAAGGTGCCATGGTCACTTTTCGAATATAATCCATTCCTATTTTTTTTAGCACTAAGCCTAATTCTGAGCTTGTCGGTAATATTTATATGGGGAGTCAAGCATTTGGGTCATCAACCCGCCCTTACTTCAAAAGTCGATGACTCTTTCCCGTCTCGATCATTGAGCTCCCATGGATGACGAGATTTGAGGAATTTGGACCAGAATCTGCAGAAAAATATAATGATGGGGAAAGGGTTTAAGGCGGCTGATAAGAGTCATACCAGAAACAAGGTCTAAAAGAACGAACTGAAGGATTGGTTTCCACTCCTGAGGGGTGATGGGCATCTGTTCATGGGGGGCAGGAGGAGCAAGAGCGTGCTGGACGGAGAGGAACCCGCGTTCGAAGGCGGCGCGCCACTTGCCGTTGTCGTCTTCGCCCTTGCGAGTCCAGAGCAAGACGGGAGTTGGGGCGCGGGAGGAAGGAGGGATGGTAGGGAGGGAGAGGAGGGGGCCGGAGACGGAGACGATGGAGGCGAAGGGGCCAGCGTGGGGTCTGGAGCGAGCCCAGAGCAGGGCGAGCTCCGCCAGACAGCTCCCCCTTGGCCGAAGCCGAAGAGATGTATCTCCTCCGGCTTCCAACCTCCCTGCTGGCCTCCGTCGTCAGCCGTTCCACCATCGCCACTAGCTTCGTCAGCGTCGCACTCGGATTCACATTCGCTATTCGACCCCCATCTCATCAAACGACCCCCACCATTGGTACGCTTCCTCCTCCAGAAACGGCACCCGTTCAAACGCCCGTATCGACATCCATGCCGTCTGGGGCAGGTTCAACTTCCGGCGAGTTGCGCGAACGGCACATGCGTGTCACCTGCATCACGAAAAAAAAAAAAAAAAAAAAAAAACAGGCTATCAGTATGTGATGGTGTGGGTACGCACTGTTGCAACCATGGAGTTCAAGGAATTACCTAGGCCATGGAAGAATATCAGCAGGTTGGTGTCGATGCCATCGGGGCTCGGATGGTACTCGAACACGGGAGCGGCCGGAGTCAGAGGGGAGAAGTCGGGCGCCGGCTTGGTTGCGGCTGACCGTGTGGTTGTGGGTGGATGGAGGTGCAAGTCCATTAGGTCGCTGCAGCAGCACTCTTCTCCCAAGAAATATTTATGTAACACTTCTGCAAGCCCTTCTTGCAAAGCCTTGGCTCGACTCAATCCCATCATGCACCATTGGAGTCACTGGCTTTACGGGCCTTAATGTGCGAAGACACAGCTCAACAAAAAAATCAAGAGTGTGAGACTGCCCCTAGCTGGGATAAAAATGGTGGTGGTTCCTTTTTTTTTGCTATCTTTTTCTGATAACCTCCCATTGCTCCCCAGTTGTTATAAGAGACTGCATTAAGCAAACAAAGCTTGGTTCAGCTCATCTCCCTGTTAAACTGGGATGTGCCAAACCTAGTTGACATGGGTCGGGATCAATAAAGGCAGACTCAATAGCCCAGTTCATGTAGGGCATTATTATACAAATTTCATAAAAACAGGTCTGCTTGCTTGAATAAAATGGAGGTCTTCCTGTGGTCTCTGATTCCTAAATTTAGCATTTTACACCTAAATCCTAGATCTTATTTGGTGGCAGGAATCTGATTTGGGTTGATTTTCACCACCAAATAAGGTTTGGTACTGGAAACATGGAATCCAGATTTAGGATTTTTGGTGATGGGAAGACCTCCAATAAAGTGCTAAAATGTAGCAATCTCAAAGCCAAATTATTTCAACTTGGTTGAAATTTTGCTTTTTGCAAAAAAAAATAACTGCAAGCAAGCAGCTACGTGAACCCCACTACACTGCACCACAAAAATTTGCTCAACTGCCTGCAGTTGACATGCAGCATGCTACAGCCAAGCTGCCATCCAAACTCCACCTGTTTGCATATGTAGAATTTTTGGCACAATCACTGTGCAAATGTGCACAGTGACTGTGCATTGAAGCTTGGTTGAATCACTCTTGGAGGAAGGTTGGAGTAACACCACAAGCTTCCTCAGACATTCTTCTGCATGTCAACTGCAGGCAGTTGAGCAACTTGTTTTTTGCAGTGAAGAATAGAGGAGAAGTAGATGGATGATGAATAGGGAATAAGTGTTGAAGATGGTGAATGAGTAAATCAGCTTCAAAATGCCAGGTTGGGGGTTGGAGTGCACAAAGGAGTTAATAATACAGTTGTTCTGCAAAAGAATGGAATGGGGAAAATTTTTAATTTCCAAATTAACCAGTGCTGTGCTGAAGATCATTTAAGTTATGGGAAGACTCTCAACAAGAGAGTTCTGGCCCATGTGTCACCCCCAGGGGGTTGGTAACCCTTAAAGAAATAACAGTGTTGTCAAAGGGGGAGGTTTGATATAAAAAATGAGAACAGACTAGGTCTGTTAAAAGAACCTATCAACTCAGTCTTTGGGCTAAATGTGCCAAAGCAAAGAGTGCTCTTGTTGGGGCTCAAGTGCCAACAGGAGGAACTGTGCAGTCAGAATAGATGAGCTTTTTATTCAGAGGTATCTAGCTGGGTTTACTAATATCAACCCCCTGTTAGTCTAGAAGACAGCACACAAGGTGGTGCCAACCATCCTAAGTAAGAATTGAAGAAAAGTATAAGAAAAGAAAAGAAAGTTACAGGTCACAGATAGGCCTGTGACAGGTGATGATGCTTTTTTGGCATAAAGTGGCCACCCAAACCTTCCTGTTCCCACAGAGTTTAACTAGCCCATCCACATTGTCCTGATAGACAATTGGGGCTTTCCTTCTTCACTCCAGAACCTTAACTCTAATCTTCCTCATCACTCTCAACTCTAAACCTATGAGTCATTCTTCCTAGATACATCAACTCTAGATTCTCTCAAGACAAGCGTAGAGATTGGTACTCTAGGCCCCTCACTCAGAGATGTGGCTAAACTTCTCCCTTTGAAAGGTTGAGTGAGCTTCTGTGAAGGAAAAGAAGATTTTCTTTCTGATTCAGGTTTCCTTCAGAAGGTCAACCTGACAACTAACTACAACTATGCAAAGCAATACTCACATCTTCCTGGGATTTCTCTTGATGGTGTTCTTGGACTCAACATAAAGGAAGGATTATCAAATGACCCAACTTTTAATCATTTCTTAAGTATACACTAGTAAGTAAAATTTGAACATTTCATTTGTACTTGGTGATGGAGGGCAAGAGGTTACACATCAGAACCAATTTCCCAATTGTGTTTGATCATTGATTGAATCCTACTTTGAAAAACATCTGATAGGATATTTTCAGGCTCATAGAGTCATGAATCATGATGCCGCTCCACCACAACATTCTTCTTGCCAATTCCCAAAATAGCAACAGTAGAAACTGCACAAGTGTGTTCCTAAATTAGCACTTTTTACTCTAATACTGAAGGGTGATTGCAGGAGATTTTATTGTCAATTGGCTTGGTAACAGAAATCAAAATAATTCCAGGAAATTTCCTTGCCTCTTGGCTTGCCAACAACAAAAACAGAAGTTCAGGGCCAACAAAACCCACACTGACCAATTTCCCAATTACAACAATGCTATTCATGGATGTATCCATCATTCTAATCCCCCTCTTCCCCAGTCAGAAACTGTGCAAGCATGTTACTTTAGTAGAATTTTTGACTTTCATACTGAATGGTGATTGGGGGATTTCCTGGTCCATTGGATCACCAACATACATCACAAAAATGGAATTTAAGGGCCACCAATACGGATTTGTCTTTCCTACTAATCCCACTCTGCACCAGTCATGAATCACAATTGTTTCATTTTTAGGACCAGTTTGTCTATTCTGATGGAGAAAATTTGATTTATTTCCTTTTTCATGTGCTTCACCTAGCAACATTCCCTCAATAATACTCCTCTTCAAAATCATGGCTATTTTTCTACATATCCTTTTTAATTGTAGACTTAATGGCAATAAGAAGAAAAATAAACATAAAAACAAAATAAAAGAAACATAAATATTATAAATAAAAGTAAGATCTAATAGGCCTTTGGCTCAACTTCTGGGTGCAGCCACCAAGCTGCCTGTGAGCCCTAGTTACATTTAACAGAACACAGCTATTTTCATTGATGAGAAACCATGCTACAGTGAGTTCAAAAGTTTTGGTTATCTCATCTAAGAAAATTGTTGTTGGAGCTACTTATTCATCTACTCAGCAAAAGAATTTTCTGAATAATATCAAATGATTTGACTTAGACATTGTTGAAATTTCAACTCTTCCCTTACTTATTTCTTTTCTTACAGTGACTGAATCAATTCAATATAAAATTAGTCTGTATTTGTAAGGTCTGATGCATCTAAACTAGAAACCTTCATACAAGCATATCTCTAACCAATTGATTGTTTTCTTTTTCATTTTTCTCAGATGATTATTAAGAATGAATGCCTCTTGATATTTTTGATGTATTTTATTTTTTCTTATCAAGCTTATCTAGTCTGACATATATTGAGAGTCTTATCTGGTCTGTCTTGTCTGAAATCAAAATACTCTCTCAGTTATTTTTATTCCTTGTTCATTATTTTTTCTGAACCACATTTTGACCACCTTGTAATTAGACTATTTATTTAGCCTTGTTACAAGCAACTCAAATTTATTGGTTGTTTTCTCCCTTATTCCACCCCATCTTGAGCCAATATGGTGACTCTTTGAATGTCTCTTCCCTCAACCTTAATCTTCCTCATCTGTCTCTTCCAAGAATTTGAGCCCCGAGATCCAGAAATTCAACATACATCCTCTCCATCTTCAGAAAAAGATTCCCCTGAGTATCATCTGAACAAACATCAGATTTGGACTGAAGATGTTCTGTAAAGAAGTGAAAATTGTCTTGGAGACTAGCTACCAAACCACATGGAAGCTGGTTATCATTCAAGAAGGAGTGCACTGCCAAACCTGTGGCAAAGAGGTGATAATTGTTACTGAAATGCTCTTGAAAAAAGGTCTTCAGATCATCATAGCAAATACTGGCTTCAAATTGGCATATTACTCAATGTACTCAGTAATGGTGGTATTGGAACCAAGCCCATGGTAGGTACCTAGTTTTCTTTCTATAATCTATTTGAGGGTTGATTTTCACATTATTTTCAGCCTGTATGGATTTGATCTCAAAAACTCCTCTTGTTTTTTTTTTTTTTTTTTGATATTAAATTAATGGAGTGTTGAGGGTGGATGAGTGAGATGAACTCCAGGGGCTTCATGGATCTGTATGATAATTCATTCAGTCATTGTCAATGGTAAAAACAAAGCAAACAAAACAAACTCACAATGGCCTCAGCCCAGATTGTGACTGTACTAGACAACAGAATGATCCACTCGTTGGGATTGATGGGATTCTGAAAATAGGCAAAACTTGGTGAAAGTGACCAGCCATTGGGTATATCTTGTATAGCTCATGGGTAGTGGCTGCCAGAAGGAAACAATTTTGTGTTTGATCTGAAATTTTTTCACTCTCAGAATTGGGATTGGAAGCCTTCTTGATCATCAGCAGAAGGGTCCTGGGTAGCATTTCAGAGCTCCTTTTCAACAGCTGCTTGCTTCACAACAAAAGAAGGAATCAGATTATGATTTTTTTCAAGAATTTCCATGCATCAGAGCGAGGTACTCAGGTGTTTAGCTGGAACTTCATTTTATGGCTTCTCTTGTGTGACACTAATTGTGGCATGACCTCTTTTTGACTTTGTTCAATTTCATGAGTCTATTCTCTGAGAATAGCCAGATTCAATCCCATTTCATTTGACCAATTGAGCAAACCTCATCAACTGTTTGAAAAAGTGACAGTCTGTGTTGTATGGAAAGACTCTGAGTTAGTGTCTACAATAACTAAATCTCCAAGATTTGGAGATTGTTGGTTCATGTGAGCCACAATCATTTCTTGGATTTCTTCAAGGGTGGTGTGGCAAGCTAGATGATATTTATGGAACAATGTCTTGGCTGTTTGAGCATCAATTGTGCAACCAGGATAGGTCCATTGTGCCCTTCTCTTGGTTTCCGTGAAACAACCACAGTTGAAGAAAACAAAAGACATCAACATCTCAATTACCTTCTGGCAACTCCGGCCGGGCCATATCTTCACCCATCAAAGGGGGAGGTGGGACAAGTGAGTTCCGATTGGCTTGAGACATTGCTTTTGACAGAAGAGAAGTGATTGAGAGCGTTTTGAGAGAGCCCTCCTCCAATGACTCACACTTGGAGGAGTCGATTTTTTAATCCTGACCAGCGGTAGTTCATAACTCAAGCAACCTTCACCACAGCACAGAGGAAGTCGGGAAATTGCAAAATTCCCAATTCCATTCCTTTGTGGAACGACTGTACATGTGTCGAGATAAACGTTCTTTGTCAGAAGGAGATAATCAGTGAAAAACCGGTCCAGTGAGTTGAGAACAGAAGAAGTATCTGTAGGAGACAGGAAGAAGTGTTCGCCGTGGGATGAATCGTGCTCGGGGTGAGTTCGGGTTTTTGAGTGTTCACACGCGCCGTCTTTTCCTATTGCGGCAGTGTTTGAGTTGGTTTCCGTTTGGATGAGTCTGCTCAAGTACTCGGAGTGTCTGTTTTTCCTGTCTTCTTCCTCTTCGCTCTCTCCATCATGAGCAACAACAACAACTCCTTTCCTTTCCCATTCAACCCACTACAACCAAACGACACCGTAGCACCAACACCAACACCAACACAGGCTCAGCGACCACCAGCAACAACACCACCAGCAACACCATCAACACCAACACCCGCAGCTTCAATCCCCACAACACCAACACCAACACCCACACCAGCATCAACTCCAACTCAACAGTCTCAATCTCAACCGCCTTCCTCATCCTCCTCCCCTCAACCTAATTCTATCTCCAGCATCGACTCCGCCTCTCTCACACCCACCCCAACACTGCTAACCCCATTCCCACTACCCCAACCGCCGTCAATCCTGTCCCAACCAAACTACCATCCTCCGCAGTCAGTC
>SMGU01003125.1:0-17314 GCA_004348175.1 Puccinia novopanici | reverse complement strand
GGCCATCCTCATGGTTCTGATGCTTGAGAGATGTTGAAGCGGCGACGATGGCCTTGATGCCATCGACCTCAGATTTGAGAAGGATCGAGTCCCGGAAGTCGATCCATTCCGTCAACAATCCCAGCCCACGAGATTTCCATCCTTTCAGCCGTTCTTCGCCACGCACGATTTGGTTCACCGTACTCAGCCTCCACAGCTCATCCACCTTGCTGATCATCATCGGCTTCAATTTGATACAAAACAGATAGTTCATCTGTTTCAGCCTTCTCTCTATCCTCAGTAAGCTTAAGATCCCCTCCCCGACGCGTTGATCTCGACCCTTGACGATCATTCCAATGTCTGTCCGAAACTTGATGGGTTCCACGCAGTTCTTTGCTTCCACTTCCCATCTGAGTTCCACCAATACCCTCTGTTCACTCTGCGTCACTCGATCTAGGTATTCAGATTCATGGCCACCGGCATCCCAATTCCCAGGTAATCCATCCAAGAGGTTCCATCTGCTTCAAAATGTGCTACGGGCTTCTTGGAGGCCTTGATGGCTACCCATCTGTCCACCTTGGAGCTGTGTATCCGACCCTGCCCATCGAGTAACCGGACGTTCCCCATTTCCACCTTGTCCATCCGCTGCCAACCAAACTGTCGACCAGAGTTATGCGTCAGTCTAATCGCTAGTTTTCGCTGTAGTCCCTGGCGGAGATGGAACACCCCCGGGTCAAGCGCATTCTGTGAGATGGTCATTGTTGGTTGGTAGTCCCCAAACGCAGTCAGCTCAAGCATTCTAATCGCGCTGGCCACATCGTGCGTCTGTTCCACAACGAACTCGGTTTCGGGTTGTCTCATTCGCAGGGACGGAGTGCTCGTTGAACAGACTGACAATTGCTTGAAATTGTCGACGACTGGCAACACGGATGGATCGCACTGGGGGCTCATGACTTCCGAACGCCCGCCGTTTTCCTCCACCGTCTTTCTATCTTCGGCCTTCTTCTCATCCTGACGTTCCAGCCGATCCAAATAACTGGGCATTAATTGTCCAAAGAACTCGATAGGTGCACAGCCGCGTGCCAGATGGTTCTTAGTTTGTTGACTCATGACTACCGAGATGGTTTGCTTTAACACCATCTCATTTTGATCGCATGGTAGATCAAATCCTTTCGAGCTCCAAACATAATCCTCCGTCCCTTCCTTGAGCACGCCCGTTATGGAGGATGCCCGAATTGGCAGTGAACCGACGAAAAATCTCTCGAAGTCAATCCTGCGACTTGATCGATAATGATTTCTAGGGTGATTTTGGAATCATCAACCAATGGACACAAACTTTCATTGACGGTAGGCTGAATGGTTCCATTGGGCGAGTTGAGAAGAATGCCGGTTCTGGGTGGGGGTGCGATACCGATTGTGCGAATTTGAATCCGACACGTGCCGATAGAAGCTAAGGTATAGGGGCTGTAGAGTGACAACGTAGTTTTCATGGGCACGTTCCGGTATATTGGGCCTAGAGGTATAAATGCGTGTGCAATGAACGTATATAAGGGGGGCGAGGGTCGTAAAAAGGGTCTTCCCAATTGAAATGCTGAGAGAATTCGGGCTTGTCGATAAAGTTGAAGAGATTGCGCATCTGGCTCACTCTCTTCTCGAGTTTGTCGAGAGACCAAAGATAAACCGATCGATGACGTTTGTCCAGAACCTTGACACCGATACAGGGTCGGTTCGATCGATCACTCAATTCGGGATCCGACACATCATCAAATTCGCTGAGTCCCTTGATCGACTCGAGTGCCGAGGTGGTGAGCTCAAGTGGCGATCGGTCGACAATGATGAACTGATATGTCACCATCTTATTCAATTCTCGACTGATCACGTTCGCTTCCTTAAGAATCACCGCTTTCCTTAACAATTTTTCTGCAATCTTGACCCGATTAAGCTTTTTCCATCTGTTGGTCGTCATTTGTGCCAGATGATGCTCTTGTGGTGTCCAATCTTCAAGCTCGAACGCAATATCTATGCCGTCGTGGGTGAATTGCATACTCCTGGTCCGCAACTTCTTGACCTTCTTCTGGAACAATTGTTTCTGGTCTTGTAATTTTTGTTCCCTGCAGAAAAAAAAACAGTGCGGAATATCAGGGTTATTTGGATTTGAGAGGAAGATCTATCAAATCATCACTTACATTTCTTCTTTCAGTTCTTTCATCTGGTTTTCTACCTGTTCTTTTTCAAGCCTCAAGTGTTCAGTATCGACGGCTCCAACTGATGTAAGATCACTGGGGCTGCGTTTCAATCGACTTGTATCCATCTGCAGTGTGACATCCATATCATTGAATATCGAGTCAGTTATACTCGTGTCGTCTGTGAGGAAGGTGCTACCAGATGGTGGGCGATGGGAAGCGGAAAGGATATCCTCCTCTTCGCTGATGTATGACATCCTACTCTCTCGGCCGCTAGCACTAGTGCCGCCCTTTCGTTGCATACGCAGCCTGACCACGTCATCAAACAGTCTTTCGAATTCGGCTTCATCCATTTCATCAAGGTTGACTTCCGTACCATTCAGCTTGGAGATCACCGCTTCTCGTCGGGCGTAATGATAATCCTGCGGGTCAATGACCGAGTTGGAAGTGGGTGTATCGGGGCGGTGAAGGGGAGAAGCTGAACCGTTGGGATCATTTGCAAGATCACGCGGCGATCGAAGTTCAGCTCCTGGCTCAGTGGCTGTGTTGACCTTCTCTCGATGTTTACGCACTTCCTCGGGATGATTGAAGCGGAAGATGTGGTAATCACCCAGGATGACTCGATAACCTGATCGGAGCTTCCTGGGTTTATCTGGGCTAAGACGCTGTCCGTTGACCATGGTGGGTGCATTCGGGTGAGAATACAGCTGGACTGTGCCTGTCTCCTTATCAGATTCAAAGTGACAATGCTGAGCAAGAATATTACGGCCACTAAGTCGGATATCGCACGGTTCGCTAGTTTCCGTGTTACCCACTGTGGTTGTACCGGGCTTGATTTGGTAGATGAGACATTCGGACATCAAGGGGTCCTCGTTCAGATTGACGAGATGGGGCATTTTCTTTGGTGTATACACACCAACGTTATTCTTCTCAATGGTGATCCCAAGTTCTTCTAGTGCTTGCTCTCGCTCTTTCTGTACGACTTGAGTGTTTTTCAATTTCTCTTCCCAGGTCTGAGCGACTTCATTCATCAGTTTCTCGGATTGCTCCAGTTGTTCTTGAAGGGCGGCTTTGGTGACGGTCTTGATCTCGCCGCTTTTGGTTTGGTATTTGACAATCTGTTTCTCAGGTGGTAAAGTCACATCATATGTATCTTCGCCATGACTTCCGACCATACGTGAACGCAAAGTATCTAGTTCTTCTTTCAGTTCCCGAATCAATTTAGCATTGGGGTCTTCGTTCACAACAGCCTTGTTCTTGATCTTCTTGGCTTGATCGGCGTACCGTAAGGTGGAAAGAGTTTCTTCGTAATCGGCTGGACTGATGGCAGCAATCATGGCGGTTTTGGAGTTACCACCAAGACTGTCTTTTAATAACCAGGTTAATACTGAATCTCGATAGGGAACGTGTTCGTCTGCTTTCTTCTTTTTTCCGGGACCGGAGGATGAGCCAGCCGTGGCCAGTGCTGAGATGACCTTACCGAGTGTGGTGAGTGATTTGTTGATCTGAGCCCCTTCCTTGAGCCTGACACCGGTAGCGCCGGTACTATTTGCACGTTCTGAGCCAGCAAGATCGACCAAACTGATTCTTGAGACTTTCTCTCCCTCCATACCAGTGGAAGCATCTTTTCGTCGCTGAGTGAGTAGGAGTGTAAAGACTGAATGAGAACGAGAAGAGGTTTCGTTCATGTTGGTAGCCGCGACGGTTCTTGCTTTATTTCCCTCATCCATCAAGGTCTCGACATCGCTGTAAGATTGGACTGCTAGTTTTGAGAGATCTTCTACGTAAGGACCCAAGCTAGGATGTTCTCGAACCCTAAGGTTGCCCTTGTTCTTCGGATTCAGTAAATCTCGAACACGCTCGTTGTAAATCTAGATATTTATATATGGAAAGGAAGATCAGATGGACAGAACATAGAAGCCTCTGCAAGATGGACTTACTTCCATGAACGAGACTTCGACTGTGTAACGGACTGCTGGGTCGGTAATCAATTTTTCTTGGATGCGATCGAATAAGGCTGAGCAAGTTAATGGGATGATTCCTCGATCTTGACCATAGCCCATCATAGAGTAAGACTTTCCCGAGCCGGTTTGGCCATCTGTTTTTGATTTAGAATCATATGGTCAAGTTGATATATAGTGGTTTTTATTGGAAAGGTGACCAAGGGACTTACAAGCAAAAATACAAGAATTGTAGCCTTCGAAGCTGTTGTTGAGTAAGTCAACGCCGAGGTCCTGGTATAAGGTTTGTTGGGATGCGTATCCGGGTTCATCCTTGGGACAAGCAGACCAATAACTGTGATCGAATGCAAAGCTCTTGGTCTCTCTATCTGTTGTGGAAGTTTTGGCTTTTGCTTTTGATTTTGGATCGGCGTTTGATTCGTTTTCGTTGACTGGTGGGTCTAGGAAGGTGTGAGTTCCAGCCTCCATTCGGATCAAACATTTCGCTCCTCTCGCAATTTCTCTCGAGTTGAGTGGGCGACATCTGACCACGACCTTTAAGATGATGATGATGATGATTGAGGTTAGTTTTCTGAGTCTAGTGCAGAGAGGGTGTTTTTGAGTACCTTAATGTTTCCAGACATGATGTGCCTAGCTTGAAGTGCCTAGCTTGAAGTGGTGGTCGTATTCGAGTGAAGCATGGACGAGAGCGAGTAAATAGTTAGTTTTGGGAAAGGCTTTCTCCTCTTTCCTGCTGAAATGGTAATTAAGAGTGGTGTTGCTTATGTAAGTGGGTGTGTGAATACATGCGGAATTAATAAATAAAATAAAATGTTTTATTTTTGAATCGCCGATCCGACGCATCGTGCTCTGAGGGAAGGAGTGTCTGGTAAAGTGTAAAAATATGTACTGCAAGAGCACCTTCAAACTCGCAGACAACATCTGAGTATACTGCCTCCCATCCTATCCTATCCAGTCCTAGCACATAGAGCATGTATCAAGTTGCACAAGGTCTGACCCGATTTCCATCGTGTCTTTCTTATTAACTACAACAACTCATGAGACTCATGTACCACCCAGATAAATATGCCGAGAGGGAATTAATGTTCACAGTTAAGGAACCCCCCAAAAAAAGAAGAACCTAGGAGTTGGAGCTCTTCTCAGCTGCTTACCCGACGGGCAAGAATACACAAGTGGTGAAGCTCTGATTGGGAGCAAGCCCCTGACCCAGACTGTGTGATTCAACGTCGGAGTCCATTTGATGAGGATGGAGATACTCCTCCATCGACCTGTTGAACCGCCACTCCATGACGGGCTGATGAACGCGCGTGTCTATGCAGATGCTTCCCCGCGAAGCTTGGGGAACATCCTCCCGTCGGAGGCTTTCGGGGTGGCGGCCGCCATGGACAGAGAGCGACATGTCCGGCACATTTCTGTGCTCACAAGGGCGAAAGAGAGAAGCGCGTATTGGAATGGAGGAGCCCATCATTTTGCGTGTTGTGCATTCGTTGGCTGAGGAACGGCCATGACATTTGAAGCCTATGGCTACTTTCCTCTCACCCTCAGCACGGAAAAGCTCCGCCATCAGTCCGGGTAGAGTGATGGCTTTCGGAATGCATGCTTTCCCCGTCGCCGCTACTTAAGCAGCCCTTCCGTCCCGGAGAATTGGGCCCTCACCATTCCCTCAGCAAGCTCTCCAATCCCTGACTCTTCCAACGGCATCCTCACATTTTCACCTCACCCTTTAAAGAAACCACACACACACAAAAAAAAAAATACACGCATGGGCAATAATGACCAACAGAGCAGCCATCACAGAAGGAGCTCATCGACCCACTCGCTGCCGGCGCTCGGCCGGCGTCTGAGCAGCGGGTCCCTGAAAGCGGTGAAATGGATAGGCAAAAAATTCAAGAGCAAGAAGTCCCCCACTGCCAGCAGCTCCGATTCGGAGGAGATATGGGGCACCTCCGGGAGCGGCCGGCGGAGGCTTCGGACGACGACGAGCCCCCGCCCACTCCAGCCCGGCCCGCTCGCCCCTCCCAGCCGCAGGGCTCCGTCCCCCGGTCCACCTTGGAACATCGCGCCCGTCGGCGGGCCTTGGAGAATCACTGGGATGAGATCTACTCCTACGACTCCCACCCTGCCCCTCTAATCCCCAAGCCTGTCTCCTTAGAGCGACGCGCGCCTCCCCCCAGGCCTTTGACCTCCCAGGTCCGCGGCAGGGCCAGGCTCCTTTCCCAAAACTCTAACCCTCCTCCCACCCCTCCTTCCATTACCCGTCTCATGCCTCTCGCGACTATCTTCCTCCTCGCTCCCCCCACCGTGCCGTCAGGCTTCAGTCCTTGGAACGCCGCGAGTACGTCTCCGCGCTTCCAAGACCCGGGCCTCCGCCCTTCAGACCCTTGCCTCACCTCCCCAAACCCACCAGCCTCTACCCCATTCCCCCTCCATCCGCCCTCTCAGAATCTCCCAGAGAAAACAGCTTTATGACGAAGAGAGCGTGTACAGTAACAACAGCTCTTAATGTATCCTCCCATTGACATCCTCACTTGCTTATCTCCACAGTCACTCATTCTCTATACTCTGGTTTTTCTGGAGTTGAGATGACCTCTACAGATGTGAATATTATGTTAACCTCTAACGTTTCTCATCTCAACATGACGCACAAACCGGCGATCCCCTAGCGCGTCCCCGCGACCAAGTCGTCCTGTTTTATTTTATTTTTTATTTTTGTTAGAGGCAAGAAAGAAAGCCAAATGAGAAAAACGTGAAGTGAAATGCAATCTGCTCTGCAACTAAATATGTCCGAAATAGAATAGCTGGACTCAGAATTTTGGAGCTTACAGATGATGGTGGTACCAAGGTTGCTTATGGCGCTCGACGCGCCCCTCGGCTGCATGTCTTTGTCCTTCCCAGCCGGCGGCCGAGTAGTCGGACAACACCCGGCTGGCCCCCCCGTCGGCCTGACCAGCACCCGGGATAATGTGCGGGGTGAAATGACGGTTAAACAGAGCCCGCTACACAAGAAAGTATAGCAGCTGGACATAATACATGATTGGCGGGGAATGGAAGAAGAAAAGTGTGGTAGCGATCACAGACGGGCACCAGCCGGAAATCGGGATTGGAGTGAGAGGGACAGTGTACACCACAGAAAATGTTTCGTATTGAAGGCACACACACCTTGAGGGACATGAGATCGGCGAAAGACCACCACCCAGTGCCAGAGGGACAGAAGGAATGGGAAGTTTCGACGGGAAGCGAGTGTTACGGATGCAAGATCTATGTACTACCACCAGTTGGTCTGTGGTCAACAAACGATTTTGTTACATCCTCTCAAGATGGAATAGCTGTTCTTCGACAAACAATTTTGTTAACATCCTTTGAAGAGGTACGTACCACTTGGTCACAGATGGAGAGGAGCGCTAACAAGAAACAAACCATGAAAAAAAGCCCAGTCGACTCGTTGAAGGGGTACATGCTTAGATACCGAACAGGCTAGGCTAGAATGAAAGGCGGACCGCTGAGCCGCAAGACTCGCATTAAAAGGCCCTTTTGTTCGAGTACTCTGTGATCCAGACAACGAAACGGCCATGTCCCCCCCCCCAAAAAAGAAAAAAAAAAAAGAATCTTACATGTGTGGGTGTAAAACAGGACATTCGGTGGCACTTGGCACTTGCCGGAGAGAGCATGAGGGGGAAGAAAGATGGCCGCTTCCCTTGGTCAAGCGCCAGACCCCCAAGAACTCGATTCGCAGCGACCTGTGTGCTGACGCTGGCGCCACTGGGGGAGTTCCGGTTGGGTGGATAGTCGAATACCGGATCATCAAATAAAAAAGAAGGATAAGGGTTGATGTGAGGGCATGATCCATCATGACTCAGGAGAAACCTGACCCCACCCGTTCGAACTGCATAAAAATATTCCACTCAAAATGGCCATCACAGCTTCCATTTCTTTTCCTTAGCTCGAACTACACACACGGCAGCGTCCCCCCCTGCAAGAACGCCCTTGCAGTCTCGCGGTTCTCCGTTGGCTGGTTCTATGGCTAGAGTTTCGGGGTATGTTGAACCTCTCTGTCCAATCAACGGAGATTTCGCCATCGCTGCCTCTCGCCACACCATCCCATAATTCTCTCCCTATATCTATACTGATGGTGTGCCGTCATCGGCGCCCTATTCCCGGCCGGATTAATCCAGGACAAAAAACAAAAACAAAAAGAGAAAAAGAAACAACCTGTACTGTGCCCCGAGCCATTATCCGAGCCTTCCCCATCGGCCAACCGCCCTTCTCACTCAGCTCCTCGCGCAGCTGTTGCGCGCGCTAGGACGCCTTAGCAACTGTCCCGCCCGCTCAAGACAGCAGCAACCTGACCGTGTCGTTTGCATGCTCAATTCTACCTCAGAAGAGGAAGAGAAAAAAAAAGGGGGGCTTGTTTGTTAGATTTGTTTGTGCCGAAGTGGTAGGTGCTGATGAAGCTATATCATCCTGAGGAAAAAAAAAAGAGGAGGGAGAGCCGAACGTTCAGGCCGAATGAGGACCTACCTACCTACGAATGGGCGTGCCAAAGAGAGAGAGATTGTGCAAGAGGATCTCTCCCGTCTGCAAGGAAAGCCGGCAAGAAGTAGATTAGATGGCGGCCAATCCCAACACTGAACAATTATAAGCTATATGGCCTCTCTGCGGGTCAGTTGGTTTACGCCTATTCTTGCAAACATAGAAAAAAAAAAAAGAGTGTGTGCGTGTGTGTGGTGTGGTATGTATGGCGTAGGTCAATAAGTCTCCATTCTGCCTCTTGGCAGGCACGTTTCCCTCCTTCCATAAATATATAAAGCCCCCCCCCCTTCCTCTTTCCCTCCCCCACCGCTTCCTCCCCACCAGGCGCTTCTTGTCCTCTTCGCCCATATATATACAAAAAAAAAAAATTAACATAAATATATCTGTCCTCACCAGACCGTCCTCTCGAATAGCTCTGTGCCCCCTTCTGTTTACCGCGTTCCCCAGAGAGATCTTGTCTACCTTTCCACCACCACATCATCATCATCATCAACAACATGTCTGACCGTCCAACTCCCGCCGGACCCTCCGGTCAGCAGGAGAAGCCGCCCAGCGCTCCTCGGGTCATCAGAGGCTTCAACGGCCGCTTCGATACCCGTCCGCCTCCCGAAGAGCCCCAGCTGCCCGCCTGGCTTTTCCTGACCCGTCCAGACGTACACTCCTTCCTCTCCTACCTGCTCTCCATGTTGCCGTCTTCGCTTGCTTACATCTCTGCTTTCTCCCCCCCCCCCTCTCTCTCTTTTGTTCGAACTCCCTACCAGATCGTGAGGCTTTGGACGCGCTTGATGCCCGTTACAGAGAAGTCGAAGCCGTCGTTGCCTCCCTCATGAGTCAAAACGAGAGCCCCGACTCCACCGCCACGATGGACGCTCAAAGTAAACCGTTTTCTTCAGACTCCTCCTCCTCCTCCTCCTCCTCCTAAAATCCCTTCTCTTTTTCCTTTATCGTCTTGGTTTCTTTTTTTTTTTTTGCGAGCCATTTCTTCTTCTTCTTTTATACATGATAATGAATGAAGAGAAATGTTGGATGGTGATGGACAAGCTCGATATATATATGTTTCACAGACTTTCAAGCCAATCCCCGGTGTTGCTTCCAAGATAAATTAACATGTCCGGATGTGCAAGCTGGTGTCTCATTCCTACATGATAATGGGCACGCGTCTTTATTTATTTTCCCCCAACTCTACTCACCCAGTATGAGTGATGAGGAGTCTGGGATGAGACCGAATAGTAACGAGTGTTGAGAATTGAGGAGATGAACAAGGGATGTTTTTTTTTGTGTGTTTTAATTTTTAGGAGATGAAGCTGGAGAAGAAAGAGCAAGTGTTGAGGGAGGGTCGTTGGGGGCAGGAGGAGAGGGAGACATAGGAGAGTGGGGCAGCACCCCAGGGACGTTGGTGAACGTGGTGGCGTTGCGCGAGCGTGAGGGAGAATGGGAGGAGACGGCGATCACGCTGGTGAACGGGATGATGCGACAGGAGCGGTTCCGAGAGATGGCGATGGCGAGTCGAGGGCCGTACATCGACCCGGAGGGCGGGCCGGCGTTCATGGGATGGCCGCCAACCTACGACGACGAGGACGCGGTGAGTAGTAGCGGCACGTGGGACCGCAGCACCCAGCACTCGCCTCTCTTCAGCCTCGGCCCGCCAGCCCTTCCCCTCCCTGACCCTCGTCCACTTCCGTCCCGGACCAACTTCCTGACCCCTTAATCTTCCTGACTTGCCCCTTCCCACCCCCGTCGACGACGCTGCTGCCACCCCTGCCTCCCTCGAGTACTGCCCTTTCGAAATGGAAGAGGATTGGCTCCATGGCGGCACCGGCATCCTCTGACTCTACCCCCCACTCTCTCGATCAACATACCAACAAATATCCAGTCGTGCAACAACCCTTGGTTTCCTTTCTTACCACTACTCATCGAATCGTGAAGGGTGATTCGACTCTCTCTCAATGCCCGGCGCATCGAAAAAATAACAACAACAACAATGTAGGAAGAGTAGTGCTTTCTTGTCAGATTTCAATTATGGGTAGTCTTGTAGTCAACCCTCTTTTTTTTATTTTTATTTTTTATTTTTATCATCTTTTCAGAGAAATGACTGGTCAAACCAACCTGCCAGTAGTCTATATGTTATTTTTATTTTTTTTATATCTAGTGATAGTAGCTCTCATGACCCAACGAATCCGATACTGTCCGTCCTACTCTATGCTCCAATGTAAACCCGTCTTATTTTTTGTCGTCGTCGTCGTCGTCGTCGTTACTGCCGGTCTTCTGAGGCTATGGTTCATGTCGTTGTAGTATGTCGTAGTTGCTGCTGCTACTGTTGTTGTTGTTGTTGGGGCGCTCAAGAATTCTTGTACACGAAGAAAAGAAATAAGTTTGAGCAGATGTTTAAAAGAACCTGGTGAAGCCTATCATTCCTAGTTATCACATTTTTATAAAATCCATCTCTTGAGTGTCACCTGTTTTGATTTTTCGTGTGTTGACGGGAAGAATATACAATGCACACCTGAGCTCCTAACCATCGTGCAGTTCCTTTCTGCCCGCAGGAAATGGTTGGATGGTCACAGCTTGGTGATAGAAAAGGATTAGATAGAGTCGTGTTAATGTTGAGAATGAACTCCTTCTTGATTCTCACAGGAAATGAAGAAGAGGTATTTCCAGCTTCATCTCATGGGCAGAATGTTGAGAGTAGTACATACAGCCGTGCCAAGGTGACATAACCCAACTTGATGACATTTTAAGAGTCAGAACAATCAGAATTCCAACCCAACTCGATCATCACAGGTTAGTCATGGATCAGAGCTGCTCCGATGTTTTTTTGTTTTTGTTTTGTTTTGTGCGGCAGTCTGATCGTCAATGTAAGTTGGGCTTGAAGCTGAGTGAGTTTTGGTTGTGAAGGAGTGGTAGTAGTGGCTGTCACAGTTTAATATTTCTCGGTCTCCGGGGAACTCGGTTGTTTCCACTCGGCCCGTCCGCCCAGACGAAGAAGTGCTCCTCTTTCCCCACTCTGGCGCAACCCTCTCTCCCTCTCATCTCTCCCCAGCGGTGCTTATTACTCTGATTGACCGTCCTTGGTGAGTCCATCAGCAGAAGAACAGCGTCAAGTCTTTCTCTTTCTTCTTCTTCTTCTTCTTCCTCCTCAGTTCATCAACACCCATTCTCCCCCTTGCTCACCTCTCTCAACTAGCTCTGTCCGTCCTCGTAAACCCTCAACTGACTTCTCATCAAGCAGTCCCTGACTGACTTCTTCTATCGCACCCTCTCTTATCGCTTCAAACATCCCTCTTTTCCTTTACCATCTGAATCTCTTTCTAACTCATTCATTGTTTGTCCCGTCCTCTTCCTTGAATCGGTTAACCATCTACTTCAACTCACTCGGCCCATCGACACACACCTGCTATGCCTCTCCCCCCCGTCGCCCACCCGATCAACTCCTGCACTAAATATACATCCACCACCACCATGCGCCACCCGGACCCCTCTCATCAGCTGCTTTCCTCATCTCGCCGTACTCCTCCTATTCCTCCTCCTCCTCATCATCATCATCGCCCTACTCACCCAGCTATCTCCATCAACCCCACCATCCTGACTTGCCAACCATCCTCTCAACTGCCAACCCCTATCGGCCCTCTTACCCTTTCGATCGACCAGAACCTCAATATAATCTTGAATTCAAACTCCCGATCCACAACTACCTCAAAAATCTTGAATTCTCACTCCTGAAGAAGCAGAAGCCACTCTCCTCCTCACCCATCATCATGTCGGACTTGGCCGGCCCCGGTGAACCACGTCTTCGAAGTCCTTCTCCTGGAAGAGGTGGTAGATTCGATGATGGCGGACGTCGCTCCCCCCCACCCTCATTGGATAGGTGGAATGCTACCAACGATCGCAATGGAAGTAATGCCCCCCCTGCTCGTGGAAGGTCTGTTGAGTTTGGTGAGCCGAGTCTCTGGCCTGTTGCTTTTTTTTTGCTGTGTCTACCGCAAGATCTCTCAATATATCGCGTTGACTGTCCATCTATTCCAATTTAGGTAGGAAACGCCGTAGGGACGATTCTCCTCCCAGTCGCGATCGGTACATCCCTAATTACGAACGTGAGCCTTACAGAGAGCGAGACAGACGAGATCATCCTTATCCTATCCTTGACCATGGTGGGTCGTCACCCCGCCCATCATTCCCCCCCGCCCTTCCTCATCGCCAATCTTCATAATCGCTCTGACTCACCAAACTCGCGACAATAACACACACACATGCCTCTTGTTGCTCTCCATTTTCTTCATGTTGTTCCTAATCTTTTTCTAACCCTTTACCCTTCTTCCGCCAACAGATCGTTCAGCTCGCCATGTTACCAACCCTGAAATTTTCGATGACCCCTATCGTCGTGGCGCTAATGCTTATCGTGAGGACATGTTCACGTATCCATCCGATCGCGCTTCCCTGGGTCGCGGGGGACCCAATCACCCGTGGGCTACTACTTTCTTCCCATAGACCTTTTAATTATTATTGATTTCTTTCTCTAACTGGTGATTAACCAATCCTTTCAGTCGCTCTTATCTAACGCCCCCGTCCGAGATGCCCCACCTCGTGTCGTTTCGGTATTTCGCCGATTTTATGCGCTCCACCTCCCCTCACATTGCCGATGACAAGGAAAAGCTTGCCGAGCAATGGAAACGGTATCGCCAGGATCACACGCGAAAGCAACTCGTGGGATTCTTCGAGAAAAACAGAACACGAGCTTGGTTTCGAGAGAAGTATGAGCCCAGTCCTGAGTTTGAGGAGCTCCGACTGCGATTGAAGAAAAAGGGAAGGGAAGGGAAAGTGGAAAGGTTCATTTCGCGGTTACAGGCCGGCGACTTGGACATTATCCACTATGATTACACATGTAAACTATGCTATTGGTTTGGGTAGCATCTGCTACCTCTCCGTGACTGACTTTAGTTTTGTTTGTGTATCTTAGCGCCTTCAGCTCCCAACAAGAAGCCGGCAATTATTAAATCATCCCTAGATCAGTCTGATGAACCTAGCACTTCCAGTATTCAGGCAGACCCAAATCTCCCCATCGCGTCGAATGCACCACCGTCAAGTAGTCAGGATGGCGAGATAAAAGAATCTCATCTACCCCTCATCCCAGACCCCGAGGCTGCTCCTGTCTCAGATAGTAGGTTTGATCAATTTCTGGGAGTCATTCTTCCTACTCGTTACTTTTCCGTTGACTACTACTTTGCTTTATATAGCTAGCAAAGTCAAGGCCGAATCCGAGCTGGACACCAAAAATGAGCTCAACTCCACCAACCTGGACGCCGAGGTAGAAGACTATGAAGAGGCGGATGATGACTTAAGTGCTGGCATGGGTGATGCACTGACTGGCCCTAATCTAGGACTGGCATCCACTAGTGCCTTAGGGAGCCTGATTGGGGAGAGCGTGATGGGGAAATCAGGCTCTGACGATTGTGTTATCTTACCTCCGACGGATAATCAACTGTTCATTAAAAGCATCAGTCCCGACCTTTCCCGTACAGAGCTGGAGAACGTGAGTTTCGCTCTTTATCATACTGGTCCATGCCCCAAATCACTAATATAACAGTTTTGACAGCATTGTAAACAGGTGGAAGGTTTCGATTACCTTGCCCTGTCAGATCCTCACATTGGGAGGAAGCTGCATCGAGTCGGGTGGGTATCTTTCTTGCCCGGTACGGACATCAAAGCTGCTGAAAATGTACTTGGAGAATCCCGAGTGAGTTTCAATTTTATTTGTTTTTTTTAGGGGAGGGGGGGGGTAGGCTATATGCGTGTGCATTGCTTTTCTGAACCCCTGGTACAATATTTCGCAGCTCAACAACTTCACTTTACATCTCATGAAAATCGAAAGACCGGCGTTCCAGAAGCTACGTCTTTGCCCTGGCATTATGAATACACATGAACGCATCACGAAGGATTTGGCTCAGATTCGCAAACTCGCCGCCAGTTTTGAAGCCGAATATTTTGGGCCCGGATCGAGTCAAGAGCAGTACGGCAGCACCGCAATTGAAGCTAGAATCAGCAAGATCAAAGAGGAAATGTCGCAAAATTTTGACGCTACTTCCAAACAGCCGCCAGCCGAAACAGTCAGCACGCCTACGCCTCAGGATCCTGGACTAAATCCCAACGATTCAGAATTCAAACCAGATTCAGCTCAAGAGAAAAACGAAACGCTAGACAAAAAGGCACTGGATCTTTATATCTACTACCTTCGGACAGCGTTCAACTGCTGCTATTATTGTGTTTGTGTATGTGATTTTCAAGAACAACTTTGCCGGCGATGTCCCAAGCACGTCCGCAAAGCAGCTTCCCGCCACCTCGAGGACAACTCAACTACAGCCACCCCACAAAGTCATAGGAGGAATCCCAATTCTCAAAACCCGACGCACGCCAGGTCTAATGAAAGCAATTGGGCGCGTACCCTAGATGAGCGGGTTGCTATGATCCTGACACCTTCTGAAGTCGATCCCCGGGAGTTTGGTGGAGAAAGAGTTGATGAGTGAGTAGTAGAAGTCCATCATGTTCCTGTTCACTGTCATGTTTTTTTTTTTTTTTTTTTTTTTGTGGACTAACCCCTTCCATATTGTGTAGTGAAATACATCGATTATGTCAGCCTCAGATTACCGACGAAGGTGCTGGTAAGTTTCGATGCAAAAGCTGTAGTAAACTTTTCAAAGCAATGAACTTCATCGAAAAGCATATCTGGACCAAGCATGGGGAAGTTATCAATCAAGAGTCTATCCAAAGGGTAAGTTCATGATCGCTATATCAATTATTCGTGTACTTATTTGACTCCTGTGCGGCATAATTCAGATTCGATACCTGAACAATTACGTCTTGGACCCCTCGCATACGACTCCTCAGCCCCCAACACCGCAAGAGTATGGGTACCCCCGAGTGCATGAGGGCATATCAGCCGGGCCATCGACCGCTCATGGGATGATGCCCACTATGGGCCACGGTCACCCGTCTGACTTCCACAACGGCGGCTATCCTCCGATGATGAACAATTCGATGGTTGGTCCCGCGGGGGTGATGATGGGAGGGCCATACGGGAATTATATGCCACCGATGTATCCACCCTATGGGCCTGGTCACGGCTACCCCCCTCCCATGGCAGGTCCTCCGGCAATGTTCCCGAATGCTTCAATGATGGGTGGCCATGGGAATGGTGGACCGTCACATGCTTATGGGGCGCCATACTACATGGGCAACATGGGACCTGGAGTGGGCTATCCGCCCGCATTCCAGCCTCACCATCAGGTGTACTCCTCCCTACCCGCGATTCCTCCTGCACCCCATGGCGGCCGTCTTCCGAATGGCAACCCGCGTCGGCTCGGCGATCGGATCTCGAGAAACTTTGCAGAGGATAACGGGCTACCCGCTCCCCCACACGACTTTAATAAACGCTCTCGAAGGGACGACCTCAGTCGCTCCATCAACGGCTCCTCCGCTACCATCTCCCCCGGCCCTCCCCTCGTCTCCTCTGACCCTAGAGCTAAGACCGTCCTGGCTTACAACGATCTTGATACTCCTGCTGGTGATGAGGTGGTGCTGAATTATTGAGGCTTGTGTACGCTCTTGTCCATCCGTCTCTTGGTATCTTTTTTTTTTTCATACCATCTTGTCGGCTGATCATTAAATATATATATATCTTTTTTTGTTGTTGATTTGTTTGCTTGTGTCACTCTTTCTTTTGTCCAACTCAAAACTGCCTTGGAATAATTGTTTTCACACTTCTTATACACACACACACACACCCTCTCACCCTTTGTTCCTCCCATTCCTTGACTGAATAGCTTTTTTTTTTGTTATAAAGTTTACATTGTGAATCTTGTTTCCTTTTTTTCTCATTCTATTTTGTCTGTCACAGAGTTATGTTCCTAAGCAAGAATACTTATACACATATAGATACCTCCAGCCCCTTCTCCCCAACCTCTCTCTCCTTAATCTTGGTCCCTTTTTTTTTTTTTTTTTTCTCTCAGTTGAGCCTGTGCCTCTTTCTTTCTGTGTGTGGGGGCGTGTGGCCTTGTTCCTCTCAACTGCACACACATAACTACATATATTTGCACACATGTTCACTTGGCAATCTTCTTTCTCAAGCATCCATGCTCATCCTGTTTGTCTCCTCACTTTTTTTGCTTTTTTTTTGGTTGGAGGGGGCCTTTCCCCTTGTGCCTGAGGAGAATATGTGTATTGTTTGGTCTGTTCTCTCTGGCCTCTGGGAGGAGAGCACTTGGCTTTGTCACAGAACTGCACCTTAATGACTGAACATGTTGGCTAAATTCAGACCTTCTGTTTTGATGCACCTCTTATACCTCACTGTTGAGGTATATCAAACACCAAAATATTAGGCCATGTTTGTTAGCGTCATATGATGTGCATAATATTACACACCTTTTTTGCAATTAACAAAGTATTAGGGGTGCAATAAGGTTGAGCAATATGTTCATAATGATCAGGTTATTGTGGTGGGGGAATTGCAATAATATCACTTGGTTTGTGAAATACACAAACATTCAAACTAAAGAAAAGCGTAATATTATGTGTGTCATATGATGCTAACAAACACGGCCTTATATTCTCTTGACTGAAAATAATGGACTTTGGATACACATCCTCATGTCTGTGATCCCATTTTTTTTT
>SMGU01003120.1:0-20131 GCA_004348175.1 Puccinia novopanici | reverse complement strand
AAAACAGGTTAAGAAGGGAGAGAAAACAGGTAAGTAGTAGAGGAGTGGTTCAGAGACCAATCCTGAGGACAGAAGAAAACAGAAAGAAAAGATAACTAGGCAAATGACTTACTGATAGGTTGTAGTGACACTGGTGAGTGGGAAAGTGAGGGATTTGTTGGTCCTTGGTTGATCTGATATGGTTCTGGTTGGTTCTGGCCTGAGGTGAGAATTTTCACTGAGTTCTATTTTAGAACTGGGTGAGCTTCATATTGATATTATTCAATATGGTGAATCAAACTTAGAAATCACTACTCATCAACCTTGAAATAACAGGCATGCCACATCATTACATCACACCTCAAATATTGTACATATGTAGAAAAATATGGAGAATCTTGTGGTGAGGAGTGTTTTTTATTCTAAAACTCTATGAAAGAGAAATTGAGGAATCATAATATTATATTTACAATTGAAGACTTTTGGACAGTCTTACTATCTCTAAGGCTGACATACAGATCCACAGTTTTAGTGGAGCAATTCTTTTCTTGTCCCTGGCCATCCATTCCCAAACATCCAGCTGTCCACCCTTTACATGGTTGGACACGCTGGCTCCCCTCTTTCAAATGGCTGTGGTCATAACGCCCCAGACATGTTTCATGCCTGGAGTCAGTTTGAAAATCACATCTTTTTCTTTCTTTTTTTCGATGATGTAATCACAAGTTTGTGTATTGGATCAGTATTCCGAATGCAATCTGGCTTTGGATGTAGTACGACAATCTTTTATGGCCGGACAGGGGTTTTTTTAGGCTCAATATTCTTAGGTATTCCATGTTTTGGAAAGTTGAAACAAGCAGATTGGGCCTCATACGGAAGACTATGAGGCTCAAATTTTGTCAGGAGAAGCGCAAAAATCATAGCTTATTTACTGTTTCAAGAGGACCAGGAAACCCCCAAAACATGTGGGTAACCTAAATGTATGAATTTTTGTAATTTTTGCCAAATGGTATGCACCAAATGGGTATGAATCAGCTTTGGCATCAAAAAAGGGTATGCATGAAAGAGGTATTTTTATGTATGAATTTTCCTGAAATTCTACTAAACCCGCAAAACAATTGCCAAACCCTGCATGGCTGCGGGGATTTCAGTCATCCCGGGGGAATTTTCCCCTGAGCATACGCACGAAAATGTATGAATCAGCAAAAAAAATGGCAGTCCCCGGTGCCCCCGATGTATGAATTTTTCCAAAATCAAGATTTTTGGTTACCCACATTTACAGGGGGTTTCCTGGGTCCTGTTTCAAGGTGGGTGATCATGTGGGATATGTAAGTGAGGAGTAATCAATGAAAAGGTAGAAAAAACAAAAATACAGCCACATATTCCTGAGGTGCTCAGGCAGAATATCCGTTTTACCATAAGCCTCTCTGTGAGACAGAGACCCTGTGGGGCTCGCCCTCCGGGCTCTCACTCAGAGGGTTTGTTAGGCTCGATCTAACACGCGCGCAAGGAAACTGCAACAATTTACCATTGAGCCCCCCACATCACCTTCACCCGCCTGCCCCGCTGGGACCTGTGGTACGATGAGCACAACCCACGGTCAGTTTTTTGTATCCATTGAGCGCTCGGATTGAATGTAAATATACAGCTTGTAAAGGTGTTTTCAATGGTATTTGGTTTAACACTTTTTTTTTTTTTTTGCGCAAAGCGAGGCTGGGTCCTGGCTGCGGCTCGCTTCAGTTTTTTTTTTTTTGAAATACAAAATTAAAAAAAGTGATTCAAAGTCACGTTCAGACAGCCCAAAGTGGTAGCCGTGTCCCACGAACGCAGGAAAGCTTAATCGATGTGGGAAGGAGATGGATGAAAAACATGCAACATTTCATTTCGGTGACTGCAGCATTATGTTTTCCTGATCTTCGCCATCTCTCTTCTTTCCTTCCTCACCCCGCCGCAACCCCCATTCCCTTGATCTTTCAAGCCGAGACTGTCAGCCATGGAGCGGGAACAAATCTTCATCGACCCGTTCAAAGGGTGAGTTACTCAGACGGAACAGTCATCCATGTACATTCAGTACATTTACAACCGCGTCTTATTTCCCCGCCGCGATCCCCTGCCGCAATCACCATTCTTTCGCGTAGTCCATCCGCGATTCTGTTCATCAAAGCCTTCACCCTCTGGAGCATATACCCTGAAGTATGTTGACTGTCTCAATTCCCTCCGCTGCTCTCCAAACTCTCCTCATCCCCGCTTTCCATCCTGTGCTATCAACCAGATCATCTTCCTCACCGCCTGGGCTGCCATGCTGGTCCTGCTCGACAGGTTCATCCCAGGGTTGTCTCTAGAACTGGTTAGTCTTTCTACCTCCATCCCAAATACTGCCATGTGGATGTCTCTTGCTGACTCGTTTGATCAGCCTCCAACCATACTGACAGTTTTGGGTAAGCCTCACCTTGCTTCAAAGTTCATACAAATGGTGTGGTTGCTGAGTTGTTTCCTCCGTAGGGACGGTGATCGGTTTCGTGCTGTCATATCGGACATCAAGTAACTCGCCCTCTGCAACTGCCCTGCACTCCATCATATACAGATATGAACCTGACTTTGGGTATTTTGCGTCATAACAGGTGCGTATGAGCGGTACACGGAGGGGCGCAAGCAATGGAGTACCGTCGCCCATGTCTCCCGCACCTTGGCCTCTCTGATTTGGTCCCATTGCATCTACGCCCTACGTATCCCAACCCCAACTCAACCAGCTACTGATGATGAAGTCAGTAAGTTTTTCTCACCCCTTGAATGTATATATTCAAGCCATCCTTCTCACAAGTATTCACACTCACGTCGCCTGCTTTTCTGAAACAGATGCTGAAAGGCATCATCGAGAGAAAATCTTTCATCAATCTCATCGAAGGCTTTGCTGTCAGTCTCAAACACTACCTAAGAGGCGGTAAGTGCGCATTCAACTCCTCGTCCATTGTCATCAGAGTGAGCTCAATTACCGGTTACATGGACAGAGCATGGCATATACTATGAAGACTTGTACCGTAAGTTTTCTTCTTCGTCTTCTTCTTTGGTGGAAAGCACTTCTCCTAGCAGCTGTGGCTAAGCTGCCCTTCTTTCAGACCTCGCCTGCTTTCTACCCAAGTACCATTTCCCGACGAGTCTCCCGATGGAAAGGCCCGATTTGATGCATGCAAAGAAACAAGCGGAGGAATCCCACTCATCATCATCTCAACACGATCCGCCACACCGCCGTTCACATACCTCAATTGTAGTTGACAAACAAGTAGGAACAGAAAAATCACCCAGTTGCTGTCCGCCCACCTCACCCTTCCCGCCCCCTCACAAACTCAAGCCACATTACAACCCCCCGAAGAAAAGCTGGTGAATGTATCCCTGTGGGTATCATGAAAAGCATCTGGAAGGTAGTTCTTTTTTTTTTTTTGCGTTAGCTTCAGTGCACCAGATACCAGCATAATTGGTTTGACATGGATTATGAATGACGCCTGTCTGTTTCAGGGAACACGAAATGCCACCGGACTGCGCAAGAAGAAAACTAGCTATAGTCGGCGCATCCATGAAGACAACATTCCGCTGGAAATGATCTGCTGCATGAGTGCGTACATTGCTACCTTGCAGCATCGCGGCGTATTAAAGTGGGTTAGAAAACTAACACATTATGTACAGAAAGCCAAGACTGAAAGAAAAAATGCTGACCTGATCTTTTTTCATATGGAGTTTAGTGTTCCGCTTGCCAACAGCTTGATCCTCTCTGTCTCTTCGCTTTCTGATTCGCTGGCAACATTGGAAAGGATTCTTACCGTCGGTTATGCGCTCCGCATTTTTCTTTTAGCCCCAAGTGACTGATCATCAATATATACTCGCTTCAGACGCCTATTCCGTTTGGTTACATCGTCCATTTGAGGATGATCATCTGGGGATACCTAATATTCCTCCCCTTTCAACTCTTGTCGACGTTTGGCTATGTGACGATTCCTGCTACTGCCTTGATCTCGGTCTCTTTCCTGGGTTTTTGAAGATTGGAGAGGAGATTGAAAACCCTTTCGGTTATGGTAAGCGTCTCATCCATCCTGCGTTGGCTCGTTGAAAATCCTCGGCTCAAGACCTATTTGTTTTTGTGTGGTTGGGTACATAGACTCTAATGATTTAGACATGGACCACTTTTGTCAGAATCTGATTGCTCGAGAACTAGATGAGATCACGTAAGTAATTTTTTTTTTTTTTGTTAATGATGTTGAGAATTTGCTGGAACGAGACATGTTAATGTCATAATTGTGTTTTCCCCAAAGATCGATGCCACCTCCGGACCCAGAGGCGTTCATGTTTTCGCCTTTGAATGTGCCTTTATACCGACAAAGCGACCGTCGGTCTGCCGCCGAGCTCCTCAGGACGCATTCTTCCCCCGCCGAAATTCAGAACTTGTTGCGCACTAAAGCCTCTGTCATCCGCTCCTCCGTTGGCAAGAAATAATAGCACCCTTTTCAGTTACAAATTCCATGGCAATCTCAGGGTCCTTCATTTCGACCGATCCGCCTCCTTATTTTTATCCCTCGCACTTGCCCCCCCCCTCTTTTTTTCTTCTTCGTCTGCTTGATACCACTTGCGAGGAGCTGCGTCAACCGACCCACTCATTTGCGTATTGGACGCACTCTCGTTGCTCCATGACGACCGAAAACACCTGCAAACCACTCTCATCTATTAACCGCTCCATGAACACCAAGCCCTCCTCCACCAGTCCTCTGGGAGCCGCAACGATCAAAGCCCGACTTGCTGTACTCCTATAATCTACTCCTTTTCTTGACATCGCATCATACTTTCATGCCTTCTTTTTTTGGACGTCTGTGTTTCTTCTTTTGGTTTGTTTTAATCGTGTTCTTTTTATATTTCTGGTTTCCCTCTGGCTGAGAGTTGTTGTGCATACTGGGGCTGTTGTTTTCCGCATCTTCTCGTTAATTTATAAGCAGTCGGCTCTCACTTGGCTTCTCGGGTAGTGGGGAGTTGGTTCTTGATGAGCATCAATCAAAAAGGTCATGTGTGCACACTTGTAATACCATTAGCGTTGCAATGCCGCATCATACTGATACTGGTGTTGCTTGTTGTGTCTCTTTCATTCCTCTCGTCCCAAGTGGCTAGAATGGCCTCAACCAGCTTGCGCGAGCTCTTGTCATGCATCCGGGAGGGCTGTTGTTGATGTCTGGGCCTTGTTGGCCATGCACACACTAATTTTCTGCTTATCTCAATCGCTTCGCTCTCTTGGTTTGAATGAAGGGAAAACCCATCGCTCTTTGTATGTATGTATTTATACCTGCGCGACCGAGAGCTGCATGATGCCTGCATCTTATGATTATCCCGACCGCTTGGTTTGACTATCGGCACAGATTGCCTGTCTGTCAAAGAGGTCTCGGCAGGTCTCGGCGAATTAGCCCGATTCACATAGGATAAATTTATACATATTTAGCAGCATAGCCCTTCTGCTGAAGTGATGAGACAGCAAGGTCTCCCCTGGTCTCCCAGCCAAATTGGCTGGCGGGTGTGGATAAAGCTAATTAATCGGACCTTAATCCGCTGATTCCGGATGTTGGCCCGGTGTGAACCGGGCTTAGTTGCACGTCAGACGGGAAAGGAAGTGAAGCGAGAGAGAGAGATCTTGTTCGCGCAAATGTGCACGTTGTTACGGAGAGTTGAGAAGAGACAAGATTACGAGGGAAGATTGAGTCACATAGATTATTGTTGCGGGCAAATGAAAGCTTCTCTCGTTTCCATGGCTCTATAAAAAGGCCCCACGTCAGACAACCTTCACCGCTATGATGTGCATGTACAACACCTCTGCAGCCCAGCGTGGGCGTCCGAGCCACTTTCGCCTTACCACAGTCACCATCGGAAGCCTGTTGCCATCGCCCAACCCACCCTCGATCCATCCTTGCCGCCGCAACATTCTTCCATCCCCACAGCCCACTTTTTTTTTTTTTTTGTACCAATACATACACATACATCCTAGTCCACACACCGATACATTGTCGCAGTGGCACACAGGCTGGCACAAACGTGGCTGGAGGAGTTCCTCTCCTGCCTTGTAGCAGCTTCTGAATCTTTCCTGGCTCCTTTTCTTTGTGCCTAGGTTTGTAGCTTGCAGGTTCTCGTCAGGAACACTGCCGGCTCTCGCGCCGAACACTTCATCTTCTTTCCAAAGTCACATCCCTCTCTGTCGCGGCTGGCGGTGAACCCCACTCCGCCATTGATCATCTGCAGCACTTCCTCCTTTCCCCGCCGTCTCGCGCGCACTCTCGTCGGCCCTTGCACATTCACTTTCCCTCCCGGAAAAAAATAAAATAAAATAAGAAGAAAAAAAACTGTTCAAAACGGCCCACGTACGTCATATGGTTTTTTTTTCTAGCGCACTGGATGTATATCCAAAGCTGACACCGTCGAATGAAGGAATTCCGGCCGCATTTCTCCGGCTCGTGGACCAGAGGTCGGGATCCGCACAACTAGAGATCCTTAATTGGGCTTGGGAAGAGATGTGCATTTTGGCGGAATGGTGGGCGCACGCTGTGGACGTGTCGAGACGGCGTTGCGGAAGAAGGAGAACGGGGATGTCGGGCTGGACAGGGGAGAAAAAGCGTGGACCGGACGGGCGCGGGAGGAGGAAGCGGCCGCAAAGGCAGGACATTTCGGTGATTCAGGACACGGACAGTGACGACACGCTTCACGAGCGGGCGGGCGACGAGCAGGAGCAGGAGCAGGATCCCGCCCTGCTCCTCCACGACGGCTCCCACCCTACTTCCCCGGCACGCCCTGGAACCAGCTCGAATTGGCCCCCACTATCATCGTCCCCTCCCCGCCTCCAAATCCTCTCAAATCCCGCCTTCGCCACCTCTCTCCCCTCTTCTACCCACCCTATTCTTCCCCCAAATCCGCCCCTTGATCCTGCTTCTTCGTTCCCTACTTCCACCATCCTATCCTACCCTCGCTGCTCATTCTCCTGCCTTACCAGCGCTTTTTCTTTTTTCCACCCCCACCCCTTTTTTTTCTCGCTTCCAGAAACATTTTCAATGGCGGCGCTTAAACTCGGGTTTTTTTTGTTCATTTCCCGGTTGTTTTCCCCTGTTAGATACGGCTCTTACAGTCGTTCTTTCTTGTTGTTGTTTTCTTGCTTGAAACACATATGCCTACGCACCCAAAAACCCGCGCAACCGAAATCCTCGTCCCTTATCCCGTCACGAGCTTTGTACGATTGTTAGATGCCAAAACCTATCACTTACTTGCACTTATGGACACGCTTTACAAAATAAAAATCCCCGGAATTATGCACCTGTATTTGTTTCTTATGTTTTCCCTGGCTCTTTGTTTTTTGTTTAATCTCAGTATGAAAAAAAGTACATGTTAATACTCCTTTGTGTGCTTGCATACAACCAGGAGCTTGCAGATCTGGGGATCAGTTTCTTTTTGTGTGCGGCGGAGCGGTCTCATGAGGGCATGCGGCGGACAACCAATGTTCGATTCAGACACAAAGGGTGACTCGACTTATTCATGCCACGCCAAAACACATCTCATCCTATCTACACACCAGTCCCTCCACACTATTGAACAAGTGAAAAGGAAGGTTTTGTGCTGTGGGACTCAAACCCACAAGTTCAACCTCAGCATTCATGAGTGATCCTCTAACCATTGGGCTAATTATGCATTGCTCATGTGTTGGATTGTGTTGAGTGCATTGGTTATGTACAGCTTGTGTGATGGTATTGCCTCCAATTCTGTTATGAAGTCTCACATGGATGTGTTAGAAATGTGTATCAAGCAGTGCCTAGTTTGACACTTTAAGTTTAACACACACTGGAGGGCCAGCACAAAACACCAGTCACTGACCTCCCAAGGAGGGGCTTGTGGCTCAAGTCCACAATTTGGTGTGAGTGTTTTCCACCTTTAATTGGGTTGTTAAGGGTCCGTACTACTGCTCTGAAGCAATCCTGGGAACAGTTTATGCACAATTCGAAAAAGCGCTTTTCTGATCTCAGGCGCTGTTTCCAGAAACGGGGGTACCCCTGTTTCTGGAATTGTGGCTTTTTGAACCGGAAACAATGCCGCTGGTGCCTCCAGAACAGTGCCCTGTGGTACCCAATTCTCAACAGAATCAATTTCAATAGAAAAAAAAAATCTCACAGGAACGGTTCTGCACCTGCTGTGGTACACACACCCTAAAGTTTGGGATGTGACTTTTTGTGACATCAACAAACCTAGTGGCAGGAGAGTTGTAATCTTGTGTCTCTTGTGTGTACCATAGTGATGTAGGTAATGTAGCTTCTGTTGTGCAAGGAACTGGTTTCTCTCCTCACCATTTGGGGAAACCAGAACTGGATGCAACAGTAGCTAAGCACTGCCATCAGGAATCCTGTGGTTTGAGTCATTATAAAATTTTGAGCCTATTTTTCTCTGTCTTCTTGAAACAAAAACCTACCACCTGTTGGATCAATCAAAGCACCCAGATTTGGTGCTCTTGTTGGCTTCTGCCAGATCCCAGCCACCTGTAGGGTTTCCATTGAAAACACATCTGAATATTCATTTTTCGCACCAGGGCTCCATTTGTTATAAAATACATTCACAAATCTTCCAAATACAGAGATATTTCCAGAATATCATAGTAGAAGAGGATACTGAAGGGTTAACAATATCAGATCTGGGTTGGAAAATAAAGATCACCACGGAAATGAAGACAATGGACAAAAAAAATGAAGCCTTCACTATGAAAACCTGGAAATTAGGTATTTATTCTTGGAACTGGGAAAATGAGAGTAGTATTGGCTAATAGCCAAGAGAGCTGACTATCAGGGCTGCTTGGTCCCATCATTGTGGTACATTCAAAACAGGCACAATAAATTTTATAAGAAAAAAGTTCCTAATTGACACTCAACAACTAGAAATGCTCATGCCAAGAAATTTAATTTACCCAAGAGCCCCTCCTTAATTGGAGGCTTGCTTTGCACATCCCAAATGTGGGGCTTGAGCTAAGATAGAATTTCATCCAGTGGATTTTTTCTTTTCTTTTCATCAAGCAAAGACTCAAACACACAATTCTTTATTGATATGAAATTAAAAAAAAGAAAAACTTGTAAGAAAATGAAGCTACTGAGATGCCATTCAAGGATACATTCCATTGAAATCAGCTTGTGTGGGACACTTTGGCACATTGCAGCAATGCACTGAAGAAAACAAGGCAAAATTAACTGGTCCCAGTGCTTCCATCATTCAAATATATTGAGGACAGGGATTCAGCAAATTTTCTTGGGAGTACAATACAAAAAGAGTCCACAGAAAGCGGAGGGCAATGCACATACATAACTATACATGAAATTTTGTTGTGTTTACATTCTAGGGTAAAGGTTAGGTCCAATGAGTTGCCCAAAAACTCATTAAAGAAATATATAGATTAAAAATAAGCTTCAATCATGTCTGGGAAAATAAGTAGAAAAAAAGGCCTTAGGATTTCACAAAAAAAGTATGCTTCAGGAAACTGAAAGGGGCTTGGAGACCCCAATAGAAGAGGGTGGTGTCAAGTGGTCCACAGGTTTGTTTGTGAATTTATTTATAATGTTTTTTTATACTATTATTTTCTCAACCACAACTTGATCAACTTTTATCTAGCATATTTGAACCTGTCTGGTTAAAATCAAAAAAATAATTGGTTTTTTACTAACTTTTTTCTGCAAGTGAGCCAGTCTGGTGCTTAAAATCACTGCCATCCTCCTTCTTGTTTCTGTGCCATCTTGGAGCTAAGGCTAAAAATTCAACACATCATTATTTTATTCTTTTCTGAGCATTCAAGGATGTTTCACATTGATCAGTTCTATATTAAAGTACACCCAAGACTTTCCTTCCTCACTCAAGAGAAGAATTTCAGTGCATATGTTAAAAAACATATTTTAGGAAGAAAGAAAAAATTATCCCCTTGTAAAAATAATTCTTAATCAGAGGAGAAATACAGAAAAAAGATACAGCCTTCAATATGTTACAGAACAGAAAAATTACTTTGATGGTCTGGATCATACCACATGAAATAACAAGTAAATCACTCTGCCTCCAATAATTCAGATAAAAAGAAATTAAAACCAAATAAGATATATTTTTTTATCTCCTTTAATGTGAGTTTTTATGTTTGATTAATTTGACATTACTGAATAATTATAATTTTCTTTTTTCTTTGTGTTTTTTTTTCTATCAAAATCTTTCTGGGTGTTAATTCATTTTACTTGTGGTTTTTATTTTCTCTGATTTTGGACAGAGTAGAAAACAAATTATAATAGGGAGACAAGATCTAGCTGTGAAGAAATGATGCGAAAGAGAGAAAACTAATTCTCAAGTCATAAGTTCAAAATAAATACATAAATAAATAAATAAATTCCCAAGAAAAGTTGCATGGATTGGTGCTGACACCCCTAAGGAATACAAGGATTTCCAGGGCAATTTCTGAAAATATTCTGGCCAATCAGGGAGCCAGGGGGCAAAGACAAAGGCAAATATACATTCATTATCAATTTTCTCAATGGGGTTCCAGATTGTTGAATTGATGTAAAAGGACCAGGAATATCAGTAAAAAACATTTCTGCCAATAGCAGAAAAAGGACTTGTACTCAGTAGAAGGGGCTGAAGTGCCTTTTCATGGAGTCTTGAGATGGGGCTCACTTTCCATCTCAAGGATTAGTTTTTTTCAGAACCAAGGATTTTTTTCATTCTATCTTTGGGGCACAGATTTAATTTTTTGATTACACACTGTAAATGTGTTTGAAGAACAAAAGGCCTAAGCCCAGTAGCATCAAGGAGCATCTTCACCACTGTTCTCAATATGCCAGAAGGAACCAAATCATTTCTGCCAAAAGAACAGGACCCCTGTGCCATCCTTTCCCAGCTACAATCTAACACATCCATTCCAAAAAGAGGGGTGTGTATGCTCATCAACACCCACAAGCAGGGTTCTGGATTCCCATCCACACCCAAAAGGGGTGTGGACCTTTCCAATGTGGGGAAGCAAGTTAGCACCACCCAATATGATAAATTGAATTTCATAAATCTATTATTGTTAGATTGAAAAACAAGTTGGATTATTTTCAATATTAATATAATTTAACTCAATTTATGAAATATCAAAATAAATTAGAAGTAGTTGATACCTATCCAAGCTACAAATCAAATACTGAGTTGAAAAAATTTGGCAAGTTTGTATGATGATCATTTGATTGATATAGCTGATAATGACTCCAATATAGCCAACACAAGTTTGGAGTTTTCATGGTCCATGATATTTTCTGCACCAGTCAAAAACTAACCAGCACTCCCCTAAAATTGCTGTTATTTACCTTTTGGCAGAATCAGGGAAGTGGCCTGGAAAATAGGAGGTGGCTTGATGATGTGTCTCACTGTAAGTGCCATCATTTCAGGGAAGTGCTGTCTTAAATCCCTTAGTTCTGATGCAATTGGAGAAAGTTTTAGCAAGTTTGACAAGATTGAAGAAGGAACATCTGGCACTGCAAAAACAACTTGATCAACTGCCTGCAGTTGACATTCAGCATGCTCCAGCCAAGCTACCATCCAAACTCCACATATTTGCATATGTAGATTTTTTGGCACAGTCACTGTGCAGTGTGCACAGTGACTGTGCATCCAAGCTTGGTTGAATCAATATTGGAGAAAGGTTTGAGTAACACCACAAGCTTCCTTGGACTTTCAGCATGTCAACTGCAGGCAGTTGAGCATGTTTTTCCCACAGTGTGGGCTTAGCCAGAATTCAAACAGTGCTGATAGTAGTCAAGGACTCAGTTGGAGGGGCTTAAGTGCCTCTGTAATGAGTCTAAAATAGGAAGCTTAAGTGTCCTCTTCAGGATCTATCTGACAAAAACATATGAGTTTTTTATTCAGAGGATTCTAGCTGGGTATAAGTTAAAAAATGCTCAAATTGTGGGTCCAGGAATTGCTCAAATCAAATAGAAAAATCAAGTAGCATGTGAAAGTAAAAGAAGCAAAAAAAAAGATTGGACACAAGTGAATTTCCAAAACAATTTAATTCTGGTCAAGTCAAAAAGTTTTTTTTTTTTTTTCCCTTGGAGACCTTTAATTTCTCCATCAACAATGCAAATTTTTTTCCCAAGAATAGGATCTCTTGTTGTTCTGAGAAAATAAATAATCAACAGTAAGAATTTTTTAAAAAAATTATGAAGATTAGAGAGAGAGTAAAAATGGGAGAGGAGATCTGGAAAACCATATTTCAATCATGCACAGTCTCCAAAAAAAAAACCCCAAAAAATGTGAAGTGCTGCAACATACATTTTTAGCGCAATATTGTTTTGTATTTTAGGTGAACAAGAGTCCAAGCTTATTGTTGATGAATTTCTTTTTCACCTGCGAATGTTTTTCTCCTTATTTCTTCAAGCTCCTTTTCAGTCAATCCTGATTGACCAAGCTGTGCTAGGAAGTCGCGTCCCTTGGCACGGTCCTTATGTATCAAGAGGGAAAGGAGTGGGTTCGTGTCAGTGGGTTCTCTTCACAATGGTCCGTCGCCAGTAATAACAGAAATCTCAGTCCAAAAGAACATACCAGATTCTCGAAGTAATTCAAGACCTCCTTTTCATAGTTTGCATGATTTAGTAATACCTTTTTCGATTCTAAAAGGTAGTCATTGATTGCCGCTATGGTATCATCTGTTTTCTTGAAGTGTTGGACGGCCTCATAGTAATCCTCGGCATAGTCGGCCAGTTTTTCGGAAATTTCCGGTTTTTCCTTCAGTAGCAAGAGGGGAGAAAGCGGTCGTCGGTAAAAACCTGGATTCATTACCGGTCAGTATCAGGTGAACTTGAATAGGAAAAGAAGAAATGAAGAAGGAGATGTAAGTCTGACCAAGATCATATCTAGTGCCAACCACACCGCCAGTGTTGATTCCATATCTTCGAGGGAACTCCTTCATGATCCTCCGTAGTTCGAATTTTAAGCGTGCATCGCCATGTAAATCGTCACTTGCCAATTTCCCAATTTGTATAATTTCTTCTGATATTCGTACGCTGTCTTTTGTTGCTCGCTCAGCCTTTTAGCGAGCTCAAAAAACAGATCGGTGGATAATATTTTTTCGCGCAGAGGGCTGGCCCCTTCTTCTTTAATTTGTCTGACCACATTTCTCGGGCTTTTAGGGGATCTTCCCTCAGTTTATCTCCAAGCACCTGCACGGTAACGATGTCTTCTATCCGTTGGTCCGTCGGAGCTATGATGCCGTTATATATATATATATTTTGGCTGTAGTGAGCTAACAGCATCCAATACTTCGACTCAGGCAAGGAATATGTTGACTCACGCCGTGGATTATACCTCATCGTAGCAAACCTATCCCAAGGACCCTTGAATGGCTCTGTGTTAGAGATCACGGAGAATCAAAACCACCAGTGTGTTCAGAACCCACTCGAAATGAAGTGACAACATGTACATCTTACCCCTCAGATAATCCATGTTAGGGAGCTTGAGGCCGGTAACTTTTGGACGAAAGGTTCTATCTGTTGTAAGCCAACGCCAAAATTGGGCCCACACAGGATCACCCTTCCCATTGCCTTTACCGTTGGCTCCCTGTTCAACGCCGAGCTTTTCATAAGCGCCTGAAGCGTCTAGTTCCGAGTAACGAGTGCACCGAAGTTAGTTGGAAGTTATCTCAGAAAATCTGTTGCGCTGGTCTATGAATGATGAATAATTATTACCTTTAGGCCTGAAACTGCCCGTGAGCCATTTCCAAAATCTTGAGATCCTAGACCTAAAACCCCTGTATTCCGCGGTTCATTTTCAGGTTCAGGTGCGTGAGGGAGCCCTTCGCTTTCCCGTAAAGAAGGTAGGAGAGACGCATTCGCATCGGAACCTGTCTTTAAGATCGCAGCCTCGTCCCCGGGATTGAGATGGGGAGGTTTGAGTCCGGTACGAATCCCCCTTCCCACCTCAGCTCCAGTTACAACTTCATTTAAAGCAGACGCAGGAGGAAGTTGTAAAAGAAAAAGATGTGCCAGCGTTCCGATAATGATGAGTTGTTGAAGCGATGCGTAACACGACTGGAAAAATATGGACTTCATGGAGGGATAAAGAGTGAGGGAAGTGAATAGGATGTTTGCGGTGGACAGGCAACGACCGACAATGCGGGAAAGATATAAGCTTATGACTCGTTTTTTTTTTACTGGGGGGGGGAGGATGTGAAGCCAGCTGTTCTTCCCTCCACGAATGTTTTACGCAAGATCAAGAGCAACAAAACCAGTATGATGTCGTCGTTGAGCCTTCAAAGGATAGACAAAATCGGCTTCGCATCTCAGCGCTACTTTCCATCAATCCGAAAGTGAAACGTGTATGCCAAGTGGATGTCGAGCTGGCTCCCACCTGCTTCATCGAGGAAGCGAGTTGACAATTATCCTGTGCTCTGCTGCCACCGGCTACTGTGCTCTGCTGCCACCGGCTACGCCGAGAGCGAGACTCAGCCCGCTAGACTAGCAAAAGGCTTGCACTGGCTAATTCCGCTCCGTGCAGGTCGCTTTCCGTCGGACAGGCTTATGAGCAAAGTGTCACGCTCACTGGAGCAGGACGTCGGGGAGACTGCTCATTCAGGCAGATAGGGTTCAGAGAGGAGAATTAAGCTTCGGGCGTCTGTTTCTTTTCTATCTAGATTAGGTTTAGGTTTACTCTTGTAGATAGAATAAACTTCATTGTACCGCTTAGCTCTCTCCTTTCCTCACTCATCTTCTTGTCTCCTTCGTACGGTGGACCTGGCCCGACATGTATGCCGCCATCCAGACCAAAACCAAAACGAAACCGCCCACATATCCAAACTTGTGGCGTGTTTCCACAGCTGTACACTGCACCAACCAATTACACAGTCATCAGGGGTGTGGTTGTCCAACCCACAAGGGTTGTTGGACAACCCGGCCCTCCAACCAATGACACAAAATGTCATCTTGGAATCCCCACCGCCCCACTATCATTGTTGTTTGGTGCCCGATGTGCCAAGGGGCAGCGCAATGGCTGGCAAGGCGCTCATCAGTTAAAGTCCGTGGCATTCCCAAAGTGTGACGACACACAATTGATGCCCAGCCACACTTCACATGTGCACCTGGCATGGGTGATGAATTGGGCATGGTGACTTCAAGGGATCATCCATCAGACGCTTTCTGTGCCTGTGTCTCAACCAGGATTGTAATTGTCACTGCTGGGCAGCTGGTCTGTTCCCTCTTGCCATGCAGACTGAATTTCTGCCTCAGGGATTGCATCTTCTAGGCAAGCAACCATGATTCCTGGTCTGTCTAGTATGGACCATCTTCCCTCATTGATATTGCAGGGGACCTCCTGGGCCAGCTGATGATACTGAGCAGGCATGGGCGTGGTGCCACCGGCCAAGTGTCATCTCAAGTCCCACCACAACCAGGGAAAGTGCTTTTCCAGCTTTGACAAGCCAGGCCATCCTGCCCTAAAAGCCAGCACCCATTGCTCATTCCCCAATCCTTTCCATCGCATCCTCCTCCCCCAGTATCAGAGTCACATTCACCACGTTCAGCTCATATCATAACCATTTTCAATCCAACCAAACCAGACCAAACTCATCCTTTCCACTCAATGCCTCTCTGCAAACAGTGTGGTAGATGGACTCAAGGTGCCGTCTTCGCAGAAACATGTGAGCCATGTATCCAGACCTTTCTCCAACAAAATAAGACCCCCATTTCAAATGAAGTGTTCCCACCCCCCCGCCCCTCCAACAAGAACATCACGTGTGATCCCCTCAGTCACTCGAAGTTTCCAGAATCCCTTCATTCCACAGGCAACTCCACTTGCAGCTCCTCCCTCTTCTTCCATGCCATCATCTTCGATCCACCCAAATGCATTGCACGCGGGGCCAATGCTTATGCTCGTCATCTCGCAAGGGAATCTCGCTCGGGCAAGTCGAAGGACCCAATAAAAGCAGCAAAACCAAACACAAAAACAATTGAAAGCTCCTTAATGTTATATCAGGATGGCGTATTGGAGGAGAAGAAAGGACTGTTTTGCACCAAACAACTTGTCAACCTCAATGATACCCAACTTTATGATAATCTCTGTGTCCAGTTGTGGAAAGTTTTTGCTCCGGAGATATTACAAAATACTGAAATCGACTCTTTCCCCGTAGACACAAGAAAATATATGTTTTTAGGTCAAGGCACAGCCAAAATCCCCAACCAAGAGGTCCTCAACAGCATCATTTCTGAAACATCATCTCGCAAAAAGCTGATTATCGACCTGATGTACTTCCACCCATCCCCTTACAATGACACTTTTCCTTCATCCCAGGCCTTTTCATCTATGGTTTCTACATCCAAACGAACACATGTTAATCCAGATTCACCATCCCGCAAGAGAAGAAACACGTCTCCAGCAAAAGGATCCAAGGCAACCAAAGTGACCATGAATTCCTGGGCACTGGGTGGATCAAAGGCATCTAAGCTGGTCAATAAACCGGCTGATTTGGTGTCCCATCTTGGACAACTCAGCAAACGTGTGCAGGGATCCAGTGTTCAACTTCACCCCAATTGGATTATTGGAAATCGCTTGTCTTTCCTCATTAGTGACCCACCATCCGACTCCAGCCTTGCAATCACCAGATTCCAACTTGACAATGGAATAAGTGGACTTGCCTTCCCAATTACTTACCGTGTTAACCTACATGCCAAACTTGGTGAAGGAAGTATGAGAACAGCATATGCTGCTGACGTGAAGACTTACCTGGGTGATGGGATCGAACACATCAACCAATGGGTGGCTAAAGTTAGCAAAAGTGATAGGCACCCCTCAATCAATAAGCATGCCATGGATGCCCTCATGTATATGGGCTTTGCACAAATCCTGAGTGGATACAAAGGTGCACTGATGAACTTTCCAGACTTGCAGGAACATCTTCAGAGGAAAGCGCAGGCTATAGAGGTGAGTGTTGAGTTTTCAACTCTATTCATCATCCAAGTTGTTCAATGGATTTTTCTTAACATTTTGAAATATTTCAGCTCGTCCGCCATGCAGTGGTGGCCACAGGGAACCTGGACTTGCCAACCCATGTCTATTTCTTGGAATCCAGGCTGGCCGGGCCTTATGTCAAATACTCAAGCAACATAGATTTCTCACTCCCTCATGAACAGGTTGGAATGGACGCTGATCTCTTCAAATTGATGGACGCATTCACCCATTGGTCATACAACCAGTCAAATGGCAAGTACTTGGTCAGTGACTTGCAGGGGGTTGGACCAATGCTCACTGACCCTCAAATAGTTGACATGGATCCGGAGTAAGTCTTAAATTTGGTTTATTATTCCTTTGGCTTTTCATTGAAAATTTCCAAATTTAAACAGTTGCTGGACGGAAGGGAACACTGGAAGTGAGGGTATTGATGCATTTTTAAATACACATACATGCCATCCAGGCAATGGCGTATGTGAAGCTCTCAAACTGGGAAAATTAGTGGACTTGAAATGGGTCAAGCCTCCTACAGGTCTTTCCCGAATTCTTAATTCCCAAAATCAAACCCCTGTACCACAATCCTCATACACAAACCATTTTCTAAATGATTTCCCATGAAGCTCTTACCATTTCACATGTGTATTATTTTTCCACTCCTTCCCATCATAGAAAAATTATAGAGCCTTTTCTTATTTCCCATTGTAAAACTTTTTTTTTGTCTTCTCTGCAACTTCCACCTATGACAGTTCCAAATGTTGACTTGAAACCAAAGAAAAAATCATCCTATCCATGGTTTGGAACCAAAGGAAACGCTGGGTCAGCTGGCAAGCTTTATGAAACAGCATTGTTCCATCAGCTGCAATGCAGCAATTTAGTTCGCTTCCAGTGATCAAGGAATGCGGAGGTGTGCAGGTGGCAGAAAGCTCAGCTCAGTGATAGAATTTGTCGCCTTTGATTTTCATTTCATGTGATAACGTTTCAATGGTATTCACATTGTCCATAAGACTACTCATCCATGTTCCTGTAGAATGGGTTCCGACTCTCCTATCAGATTTCTGCCAATCAAGATTCCAAAATAAACCCCCGACTGCTTGAATGGACGGTGGCTTCCAACTGTTCCATTCAGATCCTAGTCACCATTGTTGGTGTAAATGGTTATGCCCATTAAGATAGAATCACATTATTGTTGAGCATATCAAGGCACTAAGGACAACTTCATTGTATTGCAAGATCAAGAACGTTTCATTGCAAAATCAAGACTGGGTGACATATTGTTTCAGGAACAAGACTGTGTTTTTTCATTTCTCTATGATGTCATTTTTATTTGTTGCTTTCTTCTCTATTTAAGATCTCTTCTTGTCACTATGTCAGCTCTTTCTCTATCACTTCAAACTCGTCAAGTAGTGATAGTAGAAATCTGACATAGTAAGTCGTTGCTGTTACACTCTCATCTTCTCTATGATACTTATCCTTCTTTTCTTTGTTAGACACATTCCTAGGTGTGTGGTTTAGAAGTGGTCCGTCTCTTTAGTACGACAACTAAAGCGGTATTCTTTTCTTCTCAATAAGATCTAAGATCTTAGAATTAGAAAAAGCCATTATTTACAACCATTCATCAAGGCAGCCAACAGTCACCAAAAAAACAACCTCTCAGCAGTAAGTCGAGGTTTGGTCGTTTTGGCAGCAAAAGCAGACCTGCACACAATTGCATGTCCAGGTAAGCTCCAGTTTCCCAGCCGAGGCGACACTAGTCAAGCTACCCAAAACATGTCCCTACCATACTGACCAGATGACATATTTTCACTTTTACTTGAAACATGCTGCGTTTTAGGCTATATATAGACCTTTAGGCAGGTCGCAGGTTTGACTCCCATGTAGGGAGATTGTATAGTGATAAAAGATGATTAAGTGAACAATCCATAAATAACATAGTGATTCAAGTCAACAATAAACCAAGTAGATACTTCAAGGTAGGGACAAAATGAAGAGGTTGTCGGTTCAAATCACATATAGGGAGATGGAATGTTTAGTTTATAGGTGGAAGAATAAGATGCTTTGTCAACTGTGGATGTATGTGCCCTGGTGCCCTAGTGTATCTCAGCAAGTAATGGATAGAGTCCATCATTCCAAATTTCAAAAAAAACTTTTTCTTCTCAAAAAGATTGTTTAGAAATTTGGAATGATGAAATTGGTAGAGTAAGTATTTTTGATTTTGGCCAAAATTAGCTTAAAGTAGGAAAAAGAGATTCCTTGATAACTTTTGATTGATTACCACAAAGAGCATGAAAATTTCAGAGAATCAGTTTCAAGATAAGTAAAAATGTGTTTCAAACTGGTGTCAGCTTTGCATTGACGGCTGTAGAGAGACAACTGTTTTGGATTATGGCCAAAATCAGCCTAGAGTTAGAAAGTGAGATTCTTGGATAACTTTTGATTGGTTTATAGAAAGAGCATGAAAAATCCAGATAATCAAAATTATACTAAGTAAAAATGGGATTTAAACCTGTGTCATTTTTTCATTGCTGTATGTAGAGTGATTTTTTGATTGTGACCAAAATCAGCTTCAAGTGGGAAAATGATATTGCTTAATACCTTTTGATTGGTTTCCAAAAGGAGCCACAGAATTAAACTAAGTAAAAATGGGTTTTAACCTCTTGAAGTTTTGCTTATCTGAATGTAGAGTAACAAGTGTTTTGAATTATGGCCAAAATCAGCTTAGAGAGTAAAGTGAGATTATTTGATAACTTTTGATTGGTTTCAAACCAGAGAATAAAAATTTCATAGAATCAAAATTAAAATACAATTAAAATGGGAATGAAACTTTTGGAAGTGCTTCATTCCTGCATGTAGAGTAATAACTATTTTGGATTATGGCCACAATCTTCCTGGAGGGGGAATATTGAATTCCTTGGATAACTGTTGATTTGTTTCCATAAAGAGAATTAAAATTTGAGAAAATTAGGATTATAGTAATTACAAATAGGTTTTAAACTTATGGCCATGTTTCATGATATGACCCTGTTTCATGACTAGATGTAGAGTAATAAGTATTACATATTTTCCCCAAAATTAGCACACTATGGAAACTTCACAAAATAAATATAAGAATATTATACTCTCAAATTTCAACCTTTAGCTTTGGGAATTTTTTTTTTCAAGATAC
>SMGU01003118.1:0-13602 GCA_004348175.1 Puccinia novopanici | reverse complement strand
CCTGTTGGTGCGACAGAGAGACAAAAAGAGGATGAAGAAAAGAAAACAACGCAGAGGATCAAGACATCTCAAGACAAGAGAATGAGTGAATCTAATCTGATGATCAACACTATTCCAGATGCCCCCGCGTGTCCCGTCCAAACCCCAATCATCCGCCCCTCGGTGGTGCACTCTTCCGTAGCGTCATAGTGCCGAGGACATGGTTCGTCGTGAGCAACTGGGCAACTTTGTAGAAGTATGCCTCTCTATTTACAAAGTTCTCCTTCCACAACTCTGGACGTTCATTGAAGAACCAATAACCCAAGATTGTGACAGCGGGTTGCAATAGATCGAAGCCGGCAAGTGGTCGAGCCAAATGTTCAATAAAATAAGCTTGTAAGGGACCGAATTTATCCGCAAAGTCGAATCGAGCGTTAAGTGGCTCAGCTTCAACTTGGAATTCTGCTGGTCCCATCACCGGTAAACCTTCGTCCGGAAAAAATAAATTCTTGTAAAACCATTCCATGAAATCTTCATTTAAAACAATCCGTTCTTCTTGTGTGAGGCGACCATGAACTGGTATGAAGTTACGCAGCTTGCGGCGGATGTAACTGAGGGTTTGCAGCAAGAGGGACACCCTTGACGTGATTGTTTCGCGGGTTAAAGTCCTACCATCAGATGTGGCAAGCCTCACTGCGTATGCGTCTCGAACGTCTCCGCCACGTGTGCCCTTGGTAAAAACTACCACTGGCAGGTTTACACACAGGATTTTGCTTACCGGATATGACCCTGGAAAATGCGTGAACAGTTCATCTAATTTGTTCAGAATCCTTTTTTCGAAAGGCGGGGATGAATGGCATGCTTGAAGCAACTCTTTTTACAATATCTTGAACATGCTGGCATGCTGGGATTTTGGAACAATTGTCGCAACTTCCATAGTTTGGAAATTGCCCAGGTATTTCTGATGGGGCAAAGCTGGTCGAAGATGCCCCCAAACTAGCTTTTTATGATCGTTTTTTGTGTATATCGTTCCCTTCTGGGTCAACTTAATCATTAGTTCCCAGAAGCCTTCATCCGAGCTGAAAATTGTAATCCAGAAATCTTTCTGGAAGCTCTTGTACCAAATCCCCACCACATTCAGCGACAATAAATAAGCATATTCCGCCTTGAGAGGAACACGGGTGAGATTTTGGATTAATATTTTTTGGATTGGCCGATAAGAAAGCTCATATTGATCGACTTTCCCTGAAAATGTGCCGAAAACAGGCGGACAGTTGGTTTGCTCAAAGATTTCGGAGTGCAACCAGTCAAACAGAGCCTGGCATCGAGTAGCTTGCTCGTTTGGTTCGATATTATAATGCTCTAAAAACTGCATGTGTGATAGTAAAATCCATTTGGTTAAGGACTCAAAGAAATAGTACAGAGAACCGGACTTCCATATTCGACCTCGATCCCTTTTGACCCACGCTATCGATTTGGTTTGGTTTGGCGGGATCTTGAACGAAACGAACATCATGTTCGAGTCCTCTCTGTCGTTTGCCCACTTTTGTGAAAAAAATAGCTGCTCATTCTCTTTTATTGATTTTGTAAAGAGTAATGTGAAATATTCAATTGTTTCAGGATCGCCGGCATACTTGGGGAATCGCAGGACCTGGTTCATCAGAACCTTTGGCTGGTCCAGCTCAATCGTTGAAAATTTATTAACAGATCCATTTGGCCGCTTCATGGCATCGATTTCTTGATCTCCTAGGCGACTCGGCTTTGAGATCAAGGGAGGCAGCAATTCAGGCGCATCAAAGCTTCTAGGGGATGCTGTTCATTTATATTTAGTCAGAATGATCAGACAGGGCATAAACTATCAATGACAGGGACAAATACACCAAGCTGATAAATATTACCCACTAATTTTTTGAGGTACACCATTGCTGGTGGGTAAATGGTCTCTAGTATCCGACCAAGCTAGCTTCCTTGGAATGCGGGGGATATCAACGAAAGGCACATGCATATTGGGGGCGATATCCTGACCCAGATTAATTCTCTCGGGCGAGGGCTGATCGGTTGTGGAAGTGTCCTTCAAACAATTGGTGCTTCCGGGGGGAGCAAGAGATAGGGTAAGCCAGCCGTCCGAGGTTTCCGGTGCGTGATCAAAGGGCATGGGCTCGGAATCCTCCATATATTCCCAACCGAACCTTGGCCGTTTTCTCTCATCGCTTGAAGACAGAGGGTATAACCGCGATCCTAAACTTCCTCGGGGGTAGTCGAGTCCCTTTCGACATCCTGAGAGTAGCGGCTCGGTCCTAACCACGTTTGATTCTGAGCACAGTGCAAGCTGTGTCAGGAAGATATTCCAGTAAACACAGATCAGATCAGAGCCCATAAAGAGGGAGGTAAAAAAGCGACAGGACATGCTCAAATGGTCTGCGTCTGCTAGGGTGATGGCTTTTTGTCGGGGGTGGGGACAAACGCAGACGCAAAGACTTCTCAGTCTCTAATGCCCTGCGGAAGCGCTACAAGAGGACAAACTGTCCCAGAGTGGCGTAGAAGGTGGAAAATTATTCATCAAACATCAGAATCTGACGCGCAACACTAGCGCTGCCCTCGGCCAAACTTGACAAGTCCCCCGCCTGCGAAGGCGCAGCCGAGCTTAATAGGCCTCTGCGTGAGACGAGGACCACCGCGGGTGCCCCGCTGTGGTATTCTTAAATGTTGAAAATTAAAAAAATTATTTCTTTTCTTCTTTTTTTTCTTTCTATCTTTTTTCCTTCTTTTATCATACTACAGGCCAGAAATCAGTAAATCTGAATGGAGAAACGGACTCTACGGCTAAATTTACCATATGGTCACCTTGGACAGCAACCTCTCAAACCCCTTGGATCAGAAGTTACACACCCTCCTTGGCCACCTTCAGTACATATCACCAATCACCACTATCATTTACATATCACACTCCTTACACAACCTCCAGTACATTACACAACCAACACAACAACATACTACATACACCATACACATACAACCACATTTACATACAACAACAACCCACTACACACAATTACATGGTCATGTAGACATACATGTAGGCCTCATGCACTCTCATGCAGGTCTCATGCAGGTCTCATGCACTCTCATGCAGGTCTCATGCAGTCTCATGCAGGTCTCATGCAGGCTGTCATGCAGTCACATGTACTCTCTACCCCTATCTTGTCGATTTTGCTGAGCATCACTCACTTGATACAGGGTCTGAGCTTTTTTTCCTCACTTTACACCCCCTTTTTGTTGACAGGCTGTGCATACACATGACCTGAAGATTTTTTTTCCCCTGAATTTTGGTTGTTCCATTGTGTTCCATGGCATTTTCAGGCCAGCACAAATCCCTCAGTCTAGCATAAATCCCTCAAATGCTGTGTAGCTAGGCCAGCCAAAATCCCTCATCTCACTCTCACCTTGTAGCTAAATTCCCTCACCTTTGTCTATATAAGGGGGCTCTCCTCCAGTTGTTCCCCCCTTCCTCACCAGATTTTGGCATCAGATTTTATTACACCCTTATTAGTCTTTATCCCCTATAAACACTATTTATCTGGTCACTCTATAGTATTAGCCCCTTCTATATTATAGTTTTACAATATTAGTCACCCTTATATATATCAACAACACCCTTATATTCAACAACCCTTTATATTTAACATCACCCTCACTGGGGCTTGAACCCACTACCTCAACCCAACTTTATTCCTCAGAGCCTGAGCCCTTACCAGCTAGGCTATTCACCCTTTCTATAAACCTCAACACCCTTTCCTCAATCTATTACATCACTCATCACTCATAACCCCTCTTTATCATCACCAAACTCTGATCAATCATCACTCATCACTCCTCATCACTTAACACTCCTCATCACTTAACACTCATCTCCAACACTCACCACCACTCATCATCATCCATCATCCATCATCATCCATCTCACCTCATCATCATCATCAACCTTCACTCACTCTCATAGATAAGATCTCACTTGGTCCACAGCCATCTCGAACCAGACCATCCCTATCACGTTAAATAAACTGCCAAGCGATCTTGGTGGTCTTGTTTTCTGATAGTATAGAAGGGCAGAGCTTGCAACTCATCCATCCCCTTCTCAATTCAGCAAAAGGGTTTCACAACACCTTTTGAGTCTTACACCGCAGGGTCTCTGTTCTAACTTGACACAAGTCCCCCCTGTGGGAGCTTGCGGCCTGTGTACCGCACCGGCGGCGGCGAAGCCGCCCTCCCGCAGGGAGGGACTTGCACATTAAGTCATATGTCCTGCGGGAACAGGAAATAACTTTGGCTGGGGCCAAAAATCACAACGCCACTGGTTCATCACCCAACCAAATACAGCCTGGCCGCAGGCACCCGTGGTTGAGTGACATCCCAGCTTTCATTTGCAACAAATTTCAACCCCTCATTCCGTGCTGTTCTCCCTCCATAAATTTGTGAAAATTTCGAAAAGGCTCGAAATCAGTCAGAACTTTGTTGTGGTATTTTCCTGAATCAACAAGGACAGAAAGGTTGCGCATAAGGAAAATCAAACGTGAAAATCCAACCAATAAGCTCCATATCTTGGATGTTGGGTTTTCCCCTGACTGAAGTGCCTCCATCAAGTTCTGGTTAACATCTGGTCAAATACCTAACCTAGCGCCTTGTACCAATGGACCACCAAAGGATAACCATACCAGAACACAAGCACACAACTGCAATATGTGAATCAATCAACTTGCATCAGCTCACCCCCAAAAAATTCTTTCTTGCATTCCTTTCGAACGGCCATCCAGAAATCATAGATCGGCAAAAAAAGTGGGCAGCAAGCGGTCTTGCTTCAACTATGGACCTCCTCAAGGCTCTTGTGGCAGTTATAACAAAAACTTCAGATGGAAAAAATATGTGGAGGAATTTTGTATTGCAGGAGGTGAGTACTAAAAAAAATTATGCCGTCTATACTTAGAGCCGATAATTAATCTATTTAATTTACGTACACAGGCAATCCAAATTACGGATGGCCAACACCCGTGTAGTGGCAACTACCCTGGCGGAGCTTTCCAGAGCAGTACCACCGTCACCTCCGATTTCTTTCTTGACACTGCGATGGCCGACTATGACCGCAAAGTAATACACAACTGCATGCCGTTTTTGTACAACCTGCTCCTCTCAGTCCTTATGAAGTCCCTGTTGGACTCTAAAAACAGGGAGGTGGTCGATTTTAATGACAAACCATTTAGCGCTAATGAAGACGAGGAAAATGATGGCCTAGCAATGGAAGAACTCATATCTGGACAAGGCACCGACCGCAGGAAGAGAACAATTGATAGATTTGAAACTGTAAGAAGCCTTCTTTCATTCATCCAGATTAATTTCATCTGACTCCAGAAATATCTTCCAATGGCAAAGGTTTCCACAATGGTGTGCGGAATGATTTCTGGGGTCAGGAACCAACGCCATAATGGCATTCAGATCCGAAATGGCTTGCGATTTCTCTTGTGTGGGGTCACGAATCACGTGAATCAATATCTAATGAACCTCGGATTAACTTGTTCGCATTCAACGGCAATTTCTGCGTTGAGGACCCTATCTTCCCAAGCTGAAAGAAACCTCAAAGTCACTTTCGAAACGTCATACAAGACGTTGCCCATTGCTCCCATAATCTGCATTGATAACTTTGATATCGAAGAGCACATCCATATGCACTCAACTGGCCACCGATCACAATCCTATCACGGGACCTGGGGCTACATCCACATCCCTTCAGAAAAATTGCTAGTGTCACTCAATCAGTCCAAAATTAGTCTGGACAGTTGGCTTGAAGCTATCAAGAACCTCCAGAATATGCCGATTCAGCCGTCATGCTTCATGCCTACCAAGGAATCCGAAGACAGTTATAAGGCCGTATGGAAGTCTCAGATTGCCAGAGTAATGTATGAATACATTGTGTTGCCACAACATCCTTCCGGTGCGGTCCCTCGCAATCCCCCCCAGTGGAACATATATCTTGTGAACCACCTAAAATCCATATGCTCAAATTAATGGACGCGGCGGAGAACAGTGCGGAGGGGATTGGGCAAGTGTTGGAATCAATAGCAAAACAAGCTGGCATGTCAATGGAGGATTTCTTCAAGAAATTCATCTTGATGGATGGTGATCTTGGTACCGTTCGCAATTTCAACAGCCTCCAATCTTTAAGGAAGCCAACGCCTTATCTTCAACATAGCCTCAAAGGTCTTTGGTTCCAACTTGGCGCTTCACACACCCTCTGGAATGTTGCTCATTGTATATTTAAAACTCAATTTGGCGACCCCAAAGCCTCTCAGACACTGGTGCTTGGCGCATCCTACATGCCCTTGGGGTGCCAGCCGAAAAGGCAATGCCGAAAAAAAAGGATTACACATTAATGTTGTGCTACATGGAACAGGTACACGAAGCCACCATTCTGTATGGCTTAAGGTAAGTGAAGCCATTATACCTTGTACATCCAACATGATACTGATATCCTCCTCTTCTCATGCCAACAGGGTGGTGATGGAGGTGGATACCCAAAATTTACCCACATATGATGCAAACAACTCCAAGCCAAGGATACCCACTGATGATTGGAACGATATCATCAACCGATTTTATGATTGGTTTTGTACTGGCTTGGCCAGAGACCATGCTTGGCAAGAAAAGTCGCCAAACCTCAGCAACGTTTTGCTTAGATTGCACGAGTTTTCCACTGTTGTAGAGGCCAACCAAGCGATGCGCGCTGGAGATATTGGCCGCCTCATCAACATTTGGAAGATGTGGGCAGTGATGAGCCAATCGTTGAAGGGCCTCACCCATTATGCTATCCACCTGCCTTGCCTAATTGTTATGCTCACTCAAGCCCTTCCGCCCTCCATGAGCAAGTTATTGCGTCATTTGATTTTATTCTCTCCAAATGGGTGAGAAAATCATTTCGTAGCCAAGGATTTTTACCTAGAAATCCAAAACTACTGGCTCAAATATGTATACAATCACAGCGGGAATGGCACTGACTTCGATAGACTGAAGAATTTATTTTCGTTAAACATTCATCTGGTGTGTGATTCCCATCTGATCACATCTCTCTGGTTGAGTGTTCTCACACTATAATTAAGCTCATTGTCACTTCTCATGTGTGCGGTCAGCTACGGGATTTGATGCACTCTATCCAGAAGGACAGTGGCTGTACCGTTTACACTCAATCTCACAAAAATGTGATTGCAAACAAAGCCATGAATGTTTTCTTGCAAGTCGCGAGCAAATATGATCTGCTCTGCAAGAATTCAATCGGAAGACAATCACCCGGTCCCAAAAAAACTGAAGACTCCTTTGTTGCAGGATATATGAAGCTGCAAAAGTTCATTGCGACCGACCCCAATTTGAGCAGGTTCAAAATTAGCACCCCTTGTGAGCACAGCGTAGATGAAGATGCCAAGGACCAAGTGGGCATGGAGGTGCTCACCAAGTCACCCATGGCATCCAAAGACACAATGGCCAATTAAGTCATCCCGTAAGCGCTTTTCACTGCCGTCATGATCTCCATTTGCGCCTCCGCTCGTATCTTCTTTGCTGCGGCCGCCTCTGATAGTCACTTATTTTTCTCTTCCATATGTTTTCTCTTCTTATCTTTTTTTCCTCACGCTTGGCCTTGGCTTCCGCACCCGAACATTGTGGTTGTCTGGGTTTTTGAGGAACAACTGCCCCAGTCTGACTTGGTTGATTGGTTACATCAGCCATGATTGCGCGGCTGTCTGGCGTGGGCTGATGTTGGGCGACTTGTTTTTTGTAGGTTGATTGCCAGGATACAATGGATGCCATGATTGCGTCCAGCTGGCCTGTAAATCCTTCGACCTTGATGGCCTTTTGATGTCTTCGACGTCGTTGATTTCGTTTATTTTCTTCACAATGGCTTGAGCCTCGGTGTCTCCGAAAATTCTATGAGCAACAACAGTCCCCCACATCCAACGTAGCTCTCAATGAAACGTACACAATCGTGCTTGATTCTTTCTTTCAATTCGAGTGATTCCTCAGCAGTCAGATTCCATCGCATGTTAGTTGGGGTGGGCTCCCATTGAGCACTGGGGTCAACATTTTCCTCAGCCTCAATGGCTCCGAGCTCCACCTGATTCATCACGTAATCTGAGAAGTTTGTTCAATTGACTTTCCGCATATTCTTCATTAATCCATCCGGATCCATGCAGTTCGAGCACAAGCAAGGGGCCAAATTGAGATTTCTTTGGCAATTTACTTCAGAAATGTATGCGGGATCATTGATTGACAAGGGAAGATGACCGATACTAACAACGTAACATGCCACAAGTTGTAACAAGTCAGTGTTCATTGTGAAAAGAATAATGAAACTCCAAATATACATACAGGTTGTCAACTTCCAAAGCCACTCTCAGGCACACTGGCGTTATTGCCAAAGCATCCATTCAATCTTTGTCAGACTCAGCTAGTTTCCCCTCAAAATTGGATATAGAATTCTTTCCTGACTTCCGATTTGGTTCCATCAACAGTGGGCCAGCTACGCTACCCGTAGCGTTAGCGTAGCGTAGCGTTAGCTTATTAAGCTACGCTACATTAAAGCTACCGTTAGCGCCAAATTTTGACAACTAACGCTACAGGATTTTGAAAAAAAGAAATGTAGCTTTAGCGTAGCGTTAGTTGTCCTCCCAAAAAGACAACTAACGCTAACCAGATTTCTCGTTAGCGGTGTTGTAGCGGTGTTAGTTGTCAAAAAAGCTACGCTAACAAGTAGCGTAGCTTTTGAATCAGCTACGCTACCCTGTAGCGTAGCTTCAGCTACGCTAACGCTACATGTTAGCGTAGCTTCAGCTGCAAGGTGGCTGTATGAGCTATGCTAACCATTATGACATTGATTTTGGAAATGGAACTGGCCTGTAGCATGAGTTTGACTAGCACTAAGCCAACCAAGAAAAAACAAGTCAGTCAAAATATCAAAACAAAGTGGATGTTCATATTTTTTTTTTTTTCACTCTTTTTTTTTTTTTTTTAAAAAAAAAATTAATTTCTTTTACTTTTTTATTATTATTATTATTATTTTTTTTTAATTATTAATTTTATTTTTATTTTTTATTTTTTATTTTTTAATTTTTTTTTGTAGCTGTAGCATAGTAAAATAACTTAGGTATGTGGTCAACATTGGCTCTATTAATATATCTTGAGTCATAATTTGAGCTTCCTGAGGTGAGGTATGGTCCACAGGGCTCAATTGGCATGATCGTTCTGCCTGGATCTAATTGGACCCAGTGGATCACATTTGACCTCAGACAGACCAAAATTTTAGTCCTGCTATACCATATGAGGATCCAAAGCTTGAATATGACCATCAACCATGAATAACTGTGTCAACACATCAATCGTTCACTTGTTTACAACAGTCCATTCCATCACTTTTCATTTGTAGGACTCTTTCATCAATCATCATCAATTTATTTAATGTTTTCTTTTAAATTTTTCATTTATCTTGTTTGACTGTAATATTGTTCTTGGTATGATGACTCTAATGATGAATGGCAGACCACGGGCGGATATTCTCCCATGGACACATTCATTCATGACAGTTGTTATATTAGGGATGAGAAAACAGCTCAATCAAAATAAAATTTGAAAGCCTTTACATCACATGTTCGTTAATAATCATTCATTGGTCAAGCATTAAATGTTTTCCTTGTAAATCATCTTTTATCTTTTTTGACTGTAATATTGTTCCTGGTATGATGACTCTGATGATGAATGGAAGACCACGGGCGGATATTCTCCCATGGACACATTCATTCATCAGAGTTGTTATAGTAGGAATGAGAAAACAGCTCAATCAAAATAAAATTTGAATCAAGCAAGTGACCAATTGTTTGATCCTAACCAATGTAGCCCAGAAGCTATCATCATTCCAGTTGATAACTTGATTAGTTTTGTGTAGTGAAGTGCACCATAGCGTAGCGCAGTGTCTGTAGCACAGTGTAGCGCATTGTAGCGTAGCGTAGCGTGTGTGTGTAGCGTAGCGTAGCGTGTTTGTGTAGCGTAGCGTAGCGTAGTTCCCAGTGAGCTACGCTACGCTACTTGTTAGTTGGAAAAAAGTTACGCTACAGATTCTTCAAAATTCTGTTAGCTCAAGAAAAGCTACGCTAACAGTTAGTGTAGTGGAAAATATTTTCAACTAACGCTACAGAAAAATTTCAAGGAGAATTTTCCGCTACGCTAACTGTTAGTGTAGCGGAACAATATCACAACTAACGCTACACAAATTTGGAAGAGAAAAAAAAACGCTACGCTAACGGTTATTGGCCATGTAGCGTAGCGTAGCGTAGCGGCCCACTGTTGGTTCCATGAATAGTACCGCAAGGGCTGGCTTCCCATTGCGGCTGGCGCGCCCAATCATTTGACAGATTAGTGAGGGGTCACCGCACCCTATGTGGACCACTTGACGAACAGAGCTCCAGTTTTGACCCATTCCCAGTGCCAACGTACAGGCAATGATTGGGAATTCATCATTTGAAAACCCTTGTATCACGTCGTCCTTGTCCAATTGGCCGGTGCAAGCATGGTACCGACAAGCACATTGACTTCCTGGAGTTCTACGCGCCAAATCCAATAGTTCCAACACTTTAAGGGTTAAGTGACGGGTCCCGGTGTAGATTAACTGAGGCACTAAGTCCTTCGTTGGTGTCTCGGCATCTGTGGTGTATAAAGACCTCAAATCCTTGCACGACGAAATTGAATGCAACATTGGGACTCAAATAATTCGGATTTCTGGTTGGGTTAGCTCCCCTCGGAGGATGTCAATTTCACTATCAACAAGCTTCAGATTTTGTTTGATCAATTGCATAGCAATTGGACGGCATGTAGCTGACATTAATAAAATTGGTGAGGTATTTTTATTCAAGAGAGCATTGGCAATTTTTCCATAGGATGGACGAAAGAGTCCCTGGTCCTCGTGCCGTAAAAGAGTCTTCATCTTCCGTTTCCTGTCAGCAACAAGGCCCCAAGAATAAACCATGTGGGCTTCGTCAACTACAAGCAGCACCATTCTCGATTGGAATTCACCTGACAAGTATAAGTCCTCATAGTGCTTATTGTTCAGGAAAATTTCTGGTGACAAGTACACAAAATTATAGAATCCGCTCTTCACTTTTGCTGCTGTGACTTTGTTGAATGTGAGGGTAGTGAGTTTTATTGCCGTGTAGCCCGCTTTCTCTTTCTCTTCCACCTGGTTGTCGCCCAGCGCATCGAGTGGGTTCAGTACCACAACCACGCTAGCAATTCGACCCCGCCGAGATTTAGGAAATAGGTTGAGATACATTTCGGGTATCCTGGACTTGCCAAAGCCAGTCGCTGCAAGGAGGAACGTGTTGCGTCCGCGAACGAGATTGGCAATGGTATCCACCTGGAGCTGTTTGCAAGGCTGTTGGTATGTCTTGAGGCCTTCTTCTTGTATGAAATTGGCCAGCTGATTGTTGTTCATATTTCGGATTTTTTTGCAAATATTTAAGAGTTCCATTTCTGATTGTTGAACACCAATTGGTTTTGTCCACAAATGCACTTCCCCTCATTATTATAATTTGTCGGGGGGGTGGCCAAACCCTGCTGATCTGCAGGGAATGATGTTTTTGCAATCTTCAACCTTGGAAGATGCGTCACAGAAGGTTCAAACTATTTTCTTGGGGGCATGAAGTCGTTAAATTTTTAAAATGGGATTGCACACATGGTCCTTGTCCTTATGGCCCAAAAAGTGAGTCAAAAGTAGTGCTATCCAATCATGAAAAGAACTGTCTGTTCAGTTTTTGGGGAATTTGGGTTGTGATTTTTTAAAATTCTAATAACTGATTTTAGCACTGAAGATCCCTCCTGTCCCAGCCAATGGGTTGATTTAATTTTTAAGCCTCTCCTACAGAGAGCGTCCCGCGGGGACGCGGGGGCCCTTCGGGCCCCTCCGTTTGAGAGGCTTAGTTAAGCTAGATCTCTGTCTTACAGAGAGGCCTACGGCTAAAACAGAGAATCTAGACAGGAGCCCCATCTTCCGGGCCATACAGCCATTTATCCCAAGTGCCTCCCTGCAGTCAACACAGTGCGACAACAAGCCTAACAAATCCTCTCGGTGTCTCACAGAGAGGCTTACGAGCAAAACGCAAACCCTGGCCTGAGCACCCAAGGCGCTCAAGCCTGTATGAAGGGTAATTTTCTCTTTTTGTCCATAACTCATTACTTGTATTCCCTCCTACTGGCTCCTTGTCTTGGTGCCGCGGAGAATAGCTCACTGCACATGGCTTTATGTAATTTTTGTTGCAACTTCCTCCGCCAGCATTCCATGCCCGCCGAGTAAATGATTCTTTTCCAACCCATGCTTTTTATCTCTCTCTGTCAACTAAATGTACAAGTGTGCATGAAACTGAACAACTGTAAAGATTCACGACTTTGGAGAAGACAGAAAATGTGGTGTGAGCCTGTGCCTCTAGAGTGGTAACAGGACACAAGATTGGTTTGTTGAGTTGTATTTCTTGAAAAGAGATACAACAATAGATAACAAGGCTAAAAGAAAAGGTTAATATTTTTTTAGACGCTACTGATTTATCTCTAAGCTGGTTAAGCTGAGGACAGGAGTATGATAGAAAAGCTCAACAGTGAAACTCTTGATGAAAAGAGGACTTGAGTAAGCAGTGATACACACACCTCATCTGGATGACTCAACAGAGGGTCACTGGTAAGATGTTAATCAGTACCATTTGTAGATTTTCCCAGAAGTTGACCCAAGAATCTTTAAGTGGAAACCTATGTGGTTTGATTGATGATAAAAACCCCAGAAAACCAAGAAGAGAGAAGAAAAGGGGAAATAAACAGGTAAGTAGCAGGGATTGTTAAGAGCCACCCAGTAAGGAGAGAGAAAAGAGAAAAAGAAAAGATTAGCAGGAGAGATGACTTACTGGTAAGTGATGATGACAATGGTTGCAGTGGGAAAATGACTTAGCAGTAAGGGACCTCTGGATTCCTGGGGGTGATCTGATCTGATCTGGTTCTGGTTTGTGTCTGGCCTGATGTTGAGAATTTTCACATGGTCAGTTTTCTGACTGGTGGGAGATATTCAAATTGAATATATTCACTTTGATCTTTAGCTAGAAAATCCTCATAATTCTCAACCTTGAATATAACAGGCATACAAGTTCAACACAATTACATCACCCCCATGCATTGTACATGGGTAGAAAAGGAAGGAGAATCTATTCAAATAGAGCAATTTAATTTATTAAAATTTCATCTGAAGGTAAAAAAAATATTTCCAGAGAAAAATGAATGATAAGAAATAAATACATTTATTTACAATTGAAGCCTTTTGGACAGGCTTACTGTCTCTAAAGCTGACATCTGGAATCTTGGTTGTCCTGTCTTTGAGGGACTGATGAGATTGGCAGCCTTATATTGTGATCAATCAAGAGCAGAATTCAATTTATTTCATGGTGCCAAGGGCTGGGTCATCCCCCCAAATAAAAACCAAAAATTTAGGGTTCCAAAAAGAGGACCACTCAACTTCTGGAATTACACCAAGGTACTCAGGCCAAAAGGGGTATTTTGGAT